>JAXCLQ010049314.1:8054-19356 GCA_035584115.1 Cedrela odorata | reverse complement strand
GCCACACAATCCGACACATTGCCAACCGACTTTCCCGTCAAATACGACGCCTGCAATCTGGACAGGCTCAAGGTACAAGAAGCGCAAGGGGAACCACTTTCTAACTACTGGTTGCAATTCGAAACGACGTTGTTTAGCGTAGACTTGGGAATCAGGTTCTCGAACTGCGACTTCGCAGTGATGTTCATACACCCTTCAGAGATCCAACTCGTTTGATAACCGCACCGCGAACGGATATAGAAGTTGGGCATAGAACTCTTGATTAGGGTTTGGTAAGCTTGCCAGCATGACTCGGAGGAGTTGAGTGGAGGCAAGAAACTTCCACTGCGTCGGAGATAATCTGACTGAACGAGTCGAAGGCCTTGGCTTATGGACTTACACGTCTTCGAAGTATTCATCCCGGATCCCAGATTCAGTAAGACGTTGAAGTCAAGTGGGCATGAAAGGTTACCATTTTGCTGCTGCGCAGCCGTTCTGTCGGGCGAGTTCGTTAAGGTTACGACGAGAAAAAAAACGAGAAGGTACCGGAAGGTTAACATCTGGGAAAAGATGGAGAGAGAATCAACGAGATGGGATCGTCAGAGAGAATACAAATAAGCATGTTGGAAATGTTTGGATGAAGAATGGAGTTGACGAGACAAGTGTAATGGCTTAGTAGTCCAGTATTGGCGGCAGGGCAGCAGGCAGGCAGTTTGACAGTTTATTTGATTACTGAGAATGTGAATACTGAATAGAGGTTCCAAGACAGACGTTACTTCCTTAATTACCACTGGTTTTGCTTGATTACCCTCTTTTTGTCAACCCTTAATGGTTGACTACTAATAAAATTACAAAATTATGAGACATTTATTATATGATGACTACGTAATATATATTATTTATTTTTATTTATTATATTAATTATGTTTTTTTTTCATTTAATCGATAATTAATAATAATATTTATAAGATGTTATGAGTAAAGTCGGTTGTTCGACAAAAATTCTCTAATATTTAGATTAGGGTTTTACTTTTATATATATTTGATAAAAAAATAATGACAACAATAACTTAAACTTAGTATCTTTAATCTCTCAATGTAGCAAATATTGTATATTACAAAAGCCACGTATTTGATTGCCTTTGACTTATCTTTTATAGGTCGTTGTGTACTATTATCATTATGTCTTCGAAGTTTATTAGAATTATAAAGAATTAGAGAATCATAATTCTAAACTTATTAATATTCCGGAGATCACGGAATCATTATTTCAAACGAATTGATACTTCATAGATTTTAGGATTTTGAACTCTTTTTACAGAATAATTCTTTCATGCTATAAATCCTCTCTTATTTAGGAAAAGTTCAGAAAACGTAAACTACACGACAGTCAGATGTAATCGTTGATATGTGGTCTTAGAATCTCACATTTCATCCGAAATCTTCCCCTTTAATAAGAATGGTCTCGGATTTTGATGACTTACACAAGGTCTTCTATCATATTATACTTGAGACGTTTATTAAGAAAAAAGGTCTCGAGCTTTTACACTTATATATGAGACCTTTCATCAAACCTAAGAAGTCTCGGGTTATGTCACACCTGAGATCTTCATTACATCATAGTTGATATCTCATTAACTGCGATAGGCATTGGATTCCATATGTCTTATACTAAAAGTTGAAGCTTTGGTACTATGTTATACTTATGGGCTCAAGGCCCATTGGGCTTCATCCGTACCCCAGACCTTTTTCTAAACATTAAGTTTCTCAATTTTTAGTCAAGAATTAATTGTTGACAAAAACTAAAAAATTTGATGTGAAAAGACCTATACATTCGCCTTTCACATACCAACTTTAAATATTGACTCAAATCCTATGAATCCTTATCCACGTGTCTACCTTCTAGTAGACCATGTGACAAAGATGTTTCGGGTCCTAAAAGGTCTTCCATGTCTTCATCATAATTACCTCATTTCTCGAATCATGATGATTATCTCTTTGATCTTCCATTTGACATAGCTTTATCTCGTCTCTTCGTTACTTCATTTTATCAACGGTTGATGTTTATTGTTCTCATAAATACCTCATTTTCACATTTTATTGTCCTTATTTGTATTTTCTGCGTATCCAAGCTTTCTTTAGATTAACAATTGCAACGAAAAAATTCTAAAGGTATAAAAATCATATAAAAATCAAGCATCAAGTTTAATCCATTTGTTATCAACACCATTGAGAATGGCAATAGCTAATTCGAAACGAAAAAGATTCCAGACTCTGTATTCAACTTTAGTTCTATCTTCATTCTAAACTGCAACCTCCAAATTTTATATTCAACTTTAGTTCTGTCTTTATTCAGGACTGCAACCCTCTTCTCATTGTAGACAATCTCTCCAAGAATAAGATTTTTATGCAAGTCCCAAACTACTATTCTTCGTTCAAACTGTCATTTTATTTTGATAATAATTAGTAAAATTTTACATTTTCCCAACTTCTTTATTGATTTGAAATCTTTATTGTTGAGATGGGTATTGGATAGTTTTTAGGGTTTTAGACCATTATAGAATATTTCCAAAGTTGTTGATGATCCTGAGCAGCCCTTGATAATATTTTTTTCTTAATTTTGTAAATAGAAATGGATTCTATTTCAAGTGATAACGATGCTACTACCAAGGGAAACAACTCAGAGAAGGAGTTGGCCATCATCCCTACGCCTCCCTCAGTTATTGAAGCAAAAGAACAGAGAATGACTTTTGAAGCAGACTGGTTCCCTTCCATAATCAAGGAATTGGACTTAGAGATTTACACCCATTGCTACAATATCTCAAAGAACATATACCTGAGGGTTGCTGGGGCAGATAAGTTTCCTAACTGTCTTCCCGATGGTGAAATTTTCTTTAACGATGAATTGTTTCACTCTGATGTTAGACTCCCCCTTCAAGGCTATTTTGTTGGGATTTTTTAGTCTTTTAAGATTTTTCTTTACCAATTGAACCATAAGTTTAAGAATTTTATCCAGCCTATATATTCTCTGGAACAAGATTTCAGATTCTGCTCCCACAATTAAAAAAATTGAGTATATATACTTGTTAAAAAGGAACCCAGTGAAAAGCTCAGGATAGTACTATATGTAGACCCAACAAAAAAAACGCAATCATATCATGGGTAACCTATCCTGTAATAAAGATTGGAAGAATAAATGATTTTTGGTTAGTGGTGAGAGTGCGTTAAAGGTTTCATCCTTCCTCATTATAAGCATTGAATCTCTCATATTTTTCGCAAATTCAACTTATCTCCAAGAAAGGTGAATAATTAGTTCCTCACTATGAGCTGTAAGGATTACCCTCATATTATTACTTCCAAATGCAAGAATGTAAGATGGGTCTGAGAAAAGGAATAAAGGATCCGAGAAAGCAATGAGAGTGAATTGAAATGTGTAATTTTGGACATGACTGGTATATATGCAAATTCTTTTTTGACATGTGATTTAGCCATATCCAATCTTAATTAATATATGATACTAATAAACAATTATATATCCATTATCAAAAGTGTCAATTCAAATAATGGATAAACTATTCTAATTATAGTTGTTCACCAAAATTCAACAGTAATAGCAATAGATGCCAGCGGTATAGATGTTATATCTAAACTTAAAAGGACAATTAACAGACTATCACTTCAAGTAAAGGAGAATATTTATATCTTACTAGACATTTGCTAGCTGTTAATTTCATAAGAAAAGATCACATGTTAACCATGTTGTAAATTTTCTTGTAACATGTGCTGGAAAATTTAGTTAGAACTATAATTGAGAAGCTCCACCATTCCAAAGTCCTTGATTCATTTAGTTCAAACACTCTTTATTTGATAGCTGGAGAAGCAGTTATTGATATATCATCTTCATGGAAGCAATGGCCTTAGAATATTAGACATAGAATGATTCTTGCTAGTAGTTTGTAAATACCAACATGCTGTACGTAACACCCTATATATATTTACCTTTATAAGAAGATTCATAGGAATTTTATGCATAAATCTCTCTTTATCTAACTTATTTGTTATTTGGGGTTTCCTTATATGTAACTTCTAATACTTGAGGATTAACAGCCACACTTTTGTAATCCTTCACAGTTCTCTATTATATAATTAACTAACCACACACATACACCAAAACTGCTGATCATAATATAGTTATTTAACCATGACATGTACTTGAACTTCTAACATTTGAAAAGCTTGGCATACAATTACTAATAACAAGATTAACAATGATCAAGTTCAAGTACACAAGAATTATTTTGAACAAACAAGTGAAAAAAATTCAAACGATAGAACAAGGAAATAATATAAAGGTTAAAACCTTATAGCATTCCAAATAGAATTCACATTCACTTCATTGTTTCTTCAATATCATTAGTGTTTACTGATTAGTCACCAATTGTGCCAGCTCTGCCACCAAATCAACTACCACCACTAATGCCTACACCCCCTCCAAATCCTCATTCGCCTTCACCGCCACTACCAAAGCCTCTACCAGCTCCAAAGCCTCCTCCTACCCCCTTGCCAAAACCTCCTCGAGCACCATCATTACCTTCTTTGCCAATACCTCTACCAAACGCATTGCCAATACCTCCTAGATTATTTGGGGATGCAATCACCTGAAGTGATGAGCTAGAGCTTCCAGCTCGGAGTTTAAGGAGGGTTGAGATGACTGAATCCTCAGTGATCCCTTATTTCTGATGCCGTCCTAATTTCCTTAAGTCTTGTAATTTTTTGTATTTTCAAGAGCCACTTGACCTTAAAAAAGACTCAAGCTAGTAAGTGGTTTTCTTTATTTATTTTTCGCCTCAAGTTATGATAATTGACCCTTATATGATTCTTTCTTGCAGCATGAAAGATGGCTCCAAAGAAACAAGTGAGGAATCATCTAGATACCTTGAAGAAACTAGCTTAAGGCAAAAAGGTTGAAGGGGTTGTTGAGGCCAATAAGACTAAAGTTAGAACTTTTGCCCCTAAGGGCATAGTTAGAACTTCATCTCCCAAAGACGTTTCTTCTCTTCCTTCAAAAGGAATTGTATCTAAAGTAATTTGCCACCCCTTTCAATCACCACATTGGACAAGGGGAAAGGTAAGAGGAAGGTGGTGATTATGGAGGAAGAGAAGGAGTCAAAGAAGAAAAATTAATAGCCAGTTAAGAAGACTGGTGAGAGTAACACCCCTCGAGCCTTTCTAATGCTCTCAACTAAATAGAAAAAAGAGTTATATGCACACCTTATTCCTGCCATCAACTAGCAAGCGACTTTCATTTCTCCTAAGTACTCAAATATCATTTCGGTTGCTGAGCCCTAGACAATTTTGGATTATTTGCAAAAATGGCTCAGCCATGCAAGTTAATGATTACTTTCTGTATTTGGTGACAAATCTTTTCCCCTTTGTCTAATTCCTGGTTGATGGTCATAATCTGCTAAGGTCCAGCATATCATTATTGTGCAATGAGACAACATAGAGAAGGTTACCTCGAGTCCCGATGTGAGGGAAACGTCTTGTTGATTGATATAGCTGAAAAGGCCGAGAAGCAACTAGCTATAGAACGAACTCAGTTTCAAGCTGAGAAGGAAAAATAAGCTTGGAAAATGGAAAAGTTTCAAGTTAGAGTTGTAACTATTGAATCTGCTCAAACAAAATCAAACAAAATAATAAATACCTTTGAGCTTAACCTAAATGAATCCAGGGCGGGGTGTCAGGAGCTTCGGCTAGACTTCGAGGAGAAATGTCAGGGACTTAAGCAGAGCTTGGAAGCTAAAAGAAAAATGTTCACGTTTCAGACAAAAAAACTGTAAGAAACTAAGGGGATTGTTGATACGAATATTGCAGATCAAGTCAATAAGGCAATCGATCTGACCTGCAAAACTTTTCAAGGCCAGTACCCAGACCTCGAACTGAAGTGACTATATGAGGCCTTAAAACGTGAGCGTCGACCTCCAGTGAAGAATTATTCAATAATGTCCTTTCTGAAGTCCCCTCCGACAACCCAAATTATGATTCTTCCAATCCTCTCAAGAATCAGGCTGATATTTCTTCCAATCCTCCCAACAAGCAGGCTAACAAAAATGAATAAATACTTGTATTTTCTTCATTTTTTAATTGTAATGAAAATACAATCTATGAATCTGGACTTTTGTTTTTTGAAAACTTATATAGATCTTCTTGCATTTTTACTTTAACTGTTGTGTTCCATACTTAGCATCTGTGCATGACTTATAAAAAATTTTAATTAATACTAATAACCTGAAAGATCTGACCTGAACAGAGAATTGAGTTGAGCTGAGAACGTAAAACTTGAGGCCCACAAGTCATTCTTTTAAACTTTCTTTGTTCGAAGTAAATGTATTTATTCAAGAAACATGTAGACCATAAAACGTCTTAAGCTCAAGGCTTATACAAATATTGAATATTATTACCCTGATATGAAATTGTAAAAATGCAGTCGTTTTGGGAATCGTTAAACCTTTGTATGCCTCGAGGTCAATCTCAGGACTTATTCGAGTTCTGGATAATATTATCCTAAGACGAATGAGACGTTGTTATCTAGAAACCATTTTGCTCTTATACATCCTGAGGCTGAGCTCAAGACTTATTCAAACCATAGATAATATTACTCTAAGATGAATGAGATGTGGTCATTTGGGAACCATTTTACTCTTGTACGTCCTAAGGTCAAGCTCGAACTTATTCGAGCTATGGATAATATTACCACGAGATGAATGAGACGTGGTCATCTAGGAACTATTTTACTTTTGTACGTCCTAAGGCCGGGCTCAGGACTTATTCGAGTTATAGATAATATTACCCCGAGATGAATAAGATTCTTTTTCTTTGTACTTTAAGAACCACTTCAGTTTTTAATGTACCCCCATTGTCAAGGATTTGGGAACGTCTGAAAATTGTATACAAACAAGATCATTGTATTACATTTAGAACAAAAAAATTTACAAGTATTGTATAACCCTTTAGAGGTAATAAAACTTAAATCGTTCTGCATTTCACGACTTTCTGACCCTACTATCATCAGAAAACTCTAACTTGTATATTCTAAATATCAGAATATGAATGACCTTATAAGGCCCTTCCCAGTTAGTCTCGAGAATACCTTCTCCTAACATTCTAATATTCATGGTAACCTGTCTTAAGATCAAGTCTCTAATTAGGAAGGTACAACATCAAACATTTTTGTTGTAATGTCTGGCCACGCTTTACTGATAAGTTACTGTCTTTATCATCACCTGATCTCTCTTCTCTTCAAGCAGATCTAGTTCTAAACGTATGTTTTGATTGTTTTCTACTTTATAGTAATTACTATTTCAAAAAGTTAGCAAGTCAACCTCGATTGGTATCACTACATCGCACCCAAAAGCCAAGAGATAAGTAGTTTCCCCCATGGCTACTTTTGGAGTTATCCTATAAGCCTAAAGTACCTTTAGAAGCTTGTCAATCCAAGCACCCTTGTGTTCCATGAATTTCTTTTTAAGTACTTTCTTGATCACCTTATTCGTAACTTCTACCTATCCATTAGCCTTTGGATAAGTAAGTGTCACAAATCTGGGGTCAATCAAGAAGTTTGAGCAAAAATTTATAAAGTTTAAATTGTCAAACTACTTTACGTTGTCAACGATCAGCACTTGAGGTATTCCAAACCGATAAATGATGTTATACTTGAAGAAGGCTGTGATCTTTTTTTGGGTGATGTTGACTAGTGACTTGGCTTCTACCCATTTAGTGAAGTAGTCGATAGCCACTACCGCGTACTTCGTATTGGCCCAAGCAGTAGGCATTGGACCAATGAGATCCAATCCCCATTAAGCAAATGGTCACGGACTTGATAATGAAGTCAATTTTTCTAGGGGTTGTCTTAATATGTCACCATGTATCTGACACTTATGACAAGTTTTTACAACTTGAGTTGAATCTTGTAATAGAATGGGTCAGTAGTATCTTTATCTCAAGACTTTGTGTGTTAGAGAACGTATTTCCCCACAGTTTCCATATGCTCTATAATGGATTTCTTTGAGAACCCGTGCAATTTGATTTGGCCTCAAACACCTTAGATAAGGAATACTGAATCCTCGTTTGTACAGCTCTCCATCGATAATAGCATATCTTGCGAACCTGTTTTTAATTTTTCTTACTTCATCTTTATCCTCTTGGAGCTTTCCTTCTTGGTTATAAATTTTCATTTCATCCATTCAAGAAGTGTAGGAATTAAGCTCGGTTATAATGAGTTTGTCATCACTTACTTTGGTGTTTTTATGTTATAAGACTTCAATAGAAACCAAGGTAAAAGTTTTTTCTTTGAATGTATAGGCTAGTTTGGCCAAGATGTCAACTCTTGAGTTCTCTGATCTTGGAATTGTTTTCAACGTAACCATTTTTAAAGTGTTTAAGAGTTGTTTTGCCTTGTCTAAATAGGCTTGCATGTTACTTTCACAAGCCTAAAAATGCCTATTAATTTGACATGCGATTAATTGGGAATTATAATTAATGTTCAGATTTGTGATCCTTAACATTTGAGCCAAGTTGATTACTATGATCAGCGCCTCGTACTCTGTCTCGTTATTAGTTACCTTGAAGTCAAACCTTACTGAGCACATTACTTCAATTTCATTTGAACTGACGAGAACAATCTCTGCACCCCCTCCTTGCTCATTTGAGGCTTCATCAATAAAGAGATGTCACATTGGGTACATTGTTAGTATGAAATCAACACTTAAATAAGTAATAGATCTCAACACGTTTTATCTTATAAGTGCACAAATCAACGTAATATAGTACAATAAACAAGGATCGATCTCACAAATACTGTATTAAATGCAATCCTAAAAAAATAATAGAATAAAAACTAACACAAATTTTCTTTAAATTGAGTGAACTATTATACGAAAAATCTAAAATAATTAAATACTAGAAAATAAATTGAATGAAAAACCAAGACAAGAAATAAAAATTATAATTTCATAAGGTTACGAAATCAATTAGAAAAGATAGCTAAAGCAAGCAATCCATCACTAGACAATTATATATTAATGTAATTATATTAAATCTCAACAATTATTGAAGAAAATGTTTACAACATACCTAGGGCTAATAGTGTATGTGCATTTGATTCTTCTGATATATAAAATATGCATAGTGTGTACATAAGACATGTATTCTCACATGAAATTTGTCATGATGTGTACCTAAATTCACAATTGAGAACCCATTAAGAATTAGAGAATATAACATCACAAAGACCCTAGAACATGATGTGTATCCTAGGTACCTTAGAAATTAGTTCACATGAATAGGTTCTTAGGCTACTCACTTGTTGCAAATTGACAATATGACGATATAGTGGTCCACATGCAATCACAACTAAGATAATTTAAAACATCATCCTAAGGTGATTAAGGTCAAAAGTTTTTGATAAAATTTAAATTAAAACAATGAATATGAATTCATTAAATAAAATACTAAAATTTAATTAATTAACATCAATAAATCATGTCTATGATTTCAATACAAACCCCAACTATAAAGAAAATTAATTATTCATGTTCTTGAGAGAACAAAAATTAAAATAAAATATAAACTAACAAGAAATAAAATTTAAAAAAAAAACTCAAATTTTACTCTTTTGTGGCTCCTCTGTAGCGACTCTCTTTTTCCCCTTCCTTCTAATTGGTGTGAAAACCACTTTTTTATAGGCAAATTTTAATTGCAACCTTTGTGAATTTAACCTAAAATCTACGGTCACGTTTCTTTAAGCCAAAAACTCGCAAGCCAATTTGCATCTCCCTTGGCAAACTACAATTTAATCCCTCTTCACAGTTTTTAATTTAATCCCTCTCTTAATTTCCTTTACTTCTTAAATTTCAAAATTTCATAACTTAAAGTTCTGAAGTCAAATTGACATATTACTTGCATCGTTGAATTTATATTGTCAAGATCTTTCTATCAAGACCTATATTAATATGTTTTCGCTACTTTTTAAAATTAGCCAAATCTAATACCTACCTATAACATAAGATATAAAATCTCCCAAAATAAATAAATTAACTATTACAGCTATTAAATTAAAATAAAGCATAACTGTTAAAAATTAATAATAAACAAAAATAAAAATTAAATTAAAGAGAAATAAAAATATATAAACTAATGATTGAACAAATACCCTCAAACCTAGATTTTGCCAGTTCTCAAACAAAACTAAAAACAAAAATAAAATAAAATCCTAATTAAACCACTTTCGCAAGCAAATACGATTGCATTTAGCGTATGCAATAAGTCTTTAAACCTTTAGGCGGCCTTAGTGGACGAGTTATAGTCTCATGAGGGTTTACAGTGATGACACCCACAAACATCTTAAAGATGACCTAAAAAAATAAAAATTAAGAAATAACATACCTTTAAAATGTTTCACAAAACTAGCCTAAAAATAGCTAAAATTTTAACTATAATTATAGAGTATCATCATCTCATATTGCATCCTTGTAATGTGTGTGTATCAACTCAATCAAAACTCACTATCAAAATTCTCAATATCCACAACCCTTACCTCGAATAATAAAAAGAGTAAATTAAACTAATCTTATCATCTTCATCTCTATTAATTCTCTCTCTCTCTTTCACTTTTTTTTTTACGCTTTCCTTTTTTTTTCACAAGCATTATTTATATTTTTTGTTACTACTTTTTTTATATTTCTTCAATCAAGAGCTTTCACTCTACACCTTAAGGTAGATTTTTTCTAATAATAGATTATCCTTTACGTACTGTTGGTATATAGGCCCAAATTACTCAAGGATAGCTTCACTCTTAAGGATTATAGGTAGTTATTTCTGACTATAGACCTTGTGCAAATTGGGTAATTTGATTGAGATAAGAATTAAGACAAACAGTTATTTACTCAATTAAAATTTTCAACCCAAGTTATAGCAGCTTCAAATTTCAAGTCAAAATTAAGAAAGAGTTGATATTAGTGCTTAAGATTAACATAATCACAATAAAGACAAATCTAACACAAGAACCAGGAAAAACAATGACAATATTATCATTTTCTAAAAGCATATTCAACTTCAATCAAGTTTTTATCATCACCGTTTAATCATCAATCCAAAACACAACTAAAAAGAATTTTTTTCATGTTTTTTTTTAAATAAACGCAATAACATATATCGCACCTCACCCCCAAACTTAATCTAAACATTGCCCTCAATGTTCAATATTAGCACATGTAGGTTGAAATCAAAAGCATAAATGAAGAGAAAATGTTAGAAGATTCTTACT
>JAXCLQ010049294.1:7553-19360 GCA_035584115.1 Cedrela odorata | reverse complement strand
TATATGTATATTTGTATAAAAAAAAATTTATTAACTATAACTGTTTAACTTTTGTGTAATAAAAGAGTAACATTATACATAGTATATGTGTTTATCTATTAGCAGTTAGTAAGAAACAGGTGTGACAACTTTGCTTTCTTTTCTATTGTTTTGGTCCATTCTCATACTTCAGTAGATTTGAGACTCCCTTCTTCGATGTTACCTTTTTATACTTTCTGAGATCCATAATGAATATATGCCAAAACATGTGTTCCAATTACCAAATGATGACCTAAGAGAGAAAAGCGTATATAACTACTAAAGATTCCTTTAATTTCTTTTATGTCTTTTTTTGCCTTTCTTCAACTTCAATATATGCGAGGCCAATGCCATCAGTGTTGCCTTTACATTCTCCCTAAATTCCATACTTAGTGAACGCAAAATCATGGAATCCAGTTAATAATGGATTGCTTAAGAGAGAAAAGTATATATAACCACGAAAGATACCTTTGATTTCTTTTCTGTCGGTTATTCTTTTTACCCTACTTTAATAGATCTGAAGCTCCCTCCTTTAGTGTAGCCTTCTTATTCTTCCTAAAATCTATAATGAGCATGCCAAAACAAGGGCTTTAATTAGTAATGGTTGGCCTAAGAAAGAAACTCATATATAACTAGGAAAGTTACCTTTTGTTTCTTTTCCGTTATTTATTTCATTTTCCTTACTTTAATAGTGGGGGTGGGCAAACTGAATCAAACTCGTGGGTTTAAGCTAGGCTCAAACTGTTACAACCCAAAAAAAACTCAAATCAAACCGATCTAAACACGTCTGTTTCTAAGTTTGGGCCTCACAGTACAAGTCCAACTTAAGTCTCATAAATTATGTCTTCGAATTTAATTAAGGAAAATTATCTAAAATAGATATTTTTATTTCAATCATCTTTATAATTTTTTTATTAGACAAATCAAAATTATTTAATTAGACCAAAATAACCATGTAACCAAAAACATGAACAAACCTTCTCTTCTCTCCAATCTCATTCATCTTCTCATTTTTGCTTCATTTTTCAAGTGTTTTCTGGCAACTTAATTTTCGGCGAGAAGAAAAAGTTACAGATAAAAAAAAATTAACATTTAACTTAACTTAGGTGAGTTCAAATTTATGTTGTTGCATGTATATTTTCACTATTATTTGGTATAATTTTGCCGAAAAAAATGGTGTTGGGTGATTGAAAAATTTCAGATTTTGTATGAATAAGTTTATGATATATTGTTTGAATAAGTGTTGTATGTTTTGGTGTTGTCGATTTACATTTTGTTTGGTTTTGATTTGATTTGGTTAGTGTCTGGGGATAACGTGGCCTGAAATTTTTTGTCGAAATTGTTGGAAGTTATCGAAAAATGCAAAAAACAATGATAAAATGAAAAATATATGCAAATTGGTGATTAAAGTGGTCCAGGCAGGCACTTTCAATCAATGGCCCAAATTGGCTTCCTGAACCACTTTCGGTCACCAACTAATGGTGACCAAAAATGTTCCAATATCTATGATTTTTTCAAATTTTGTACTTATCTATCATGTTTTTGAAATTTTCTGTAAAATTTTATAATTTGCAAAAAATTGGGATTAAGTTGTAATAGTGGTCCAATAAGCCATGTTTTACAAACTTTTAGACCTATTTGTCATGGTTTTTGAAGTTTTTGTCAAATTTTGTAATATAAACTTTGAGAATTTTACATATTAATCCCTTAAAAATTTAAAATTGTCTAGTTCAATCCTATACAATTGTAATATTTTTATTATATTCTCTTATTTGTGTTTGATAAATAATGACATTGTTTTTAGTGTACTTGCTTCGATTTTTTAACATTTTGCATTTTAGTCAATACTTACCTCACTTTTCAAATTGTTAACATTGTGTAATATTCTATTACAGCTATGGTTATTGTTGTTACTATCATTATACGTTACAATGGATATTGAAAAATTTTATCGAACAGAGAAAAGAAATACCTCAGTAAAATCAAGATCTAACCTATGTGTGTAGGCAAAAATATAAAGTATGAAGATTTTTTTAGCTTGCTTTACAACACCTTACATATAAATCGAGCCAAATACAAAATTAGAATGACAGTGGTGTTCAGAAAGTGTACATACTCAAGTTTTGGACCTTTAGTGCTAGTATGCATTACAAATGATTTTGAGCTCGAGGCCTTTTTAGTCTAAACAATGAGCATCTTGTTTGCGCAAGGGATTATATTCTAATGTTGATTAGCTTGGATTGCATAGTTGCTAAAAATCCTATCTATGAAAACAGCTTGAAAGTAGATAATAAAAATGGTAATCTATACCCTTTTGCTTCTTAGGGTGGAAGCAACCAAGTTACTTCACTTGTAATGCAATAACGAGGTCAACAAAAAATGAATATTCAACATTACTCTCCACTTGTGTATCATCCAATACCATATTTCTCTCTATTTCAACACAAAGAGAATGATTATGGCAGATATTTTCCATATCACAACCTTGATCCTGCAAGTGATTATTATAACAGTGAACCTATCATTCAAGAACCAATTTTACACGAGAGAATTGATGGAGTATTTTATGTTTAAACTGGTCCAAAACGGAGAACCAAAGACAATGTTTGTGAATATAACATTCCATTAACATCAAACCATACAAACATGTTACTCCCAATCCCACTGTCATTCAATACAACGGCGGTTGATGCAGCTTCAAGTTCTTCATCCGGTGATGTATGCATTAGACATATATATAATAGCAAGGAACAGTTACATCATGGTTTGAGTATGATGGCATTAAAGATACATTTTTAGTTCAAAATTTCAAGGTCTACAACAAATCAGTTCAAGGTAAAATGCATCATTGATGGGTGTAAATGGCGAGTTTGGGTAATTAATGATGATATCATATTAATAGTTTTAATTTGAAATGGATGATATCATGATATGTAACTTTGCGTTTTCAATCATGAACAAATTTGTTATAATGTCAATTTAATATATGGATAATAAAATACATTTGATTGTATTAAAATTCAAGAAATTTGTATGTGATTAAACTTATAAGCATTCTAAACATTTTTATGTGAGAACTATGTCTTAAAGCTCAACAGGATCGATACTCAGAGTCAAAGGATTGACCTTTTTACAAAACGAATCCATACCCTGACCTTATGGATCGATACACTCGAAAAAGATTGATATACAGAGTTAAAGAGATTGATATCTTTGCAAGTCCAACAGTTCAAAAATATTTATCAAATGAACCAGATCGATATCTTGAGTATTCAGATCGATATTCAAAGTCTATATGATCAATATGTTACAAACCCAAGAGTTGTAAAATAATTATAAGGCGAACCAGATCGATATATGTGATGAAGAGATCGATACATTGCAGACCCAAGAGTTGAAAAATATTTACAAGGCAAATCAAATCGATACATGTGCTGAAGAGATCAATACATTACAAATCCGAGAGTTCAAAAATAATTACAAGCCGAACCAGATTAATATATCTGAAGAATGGATCGATAAATTGCAAGTCGGAGACTTCAAAATTATTTACGAACTCGACCAGATCAATATGTGAAAAAGAAAGAGTCAATACTCGGGATCGAAGACAAGTCCATATTCAAACTTGGCATGAATGAATCGATACTTTAGCTGAACGGACCATTACTTCTTGACATTTTTAAAACTCAACGGTAACTTCTACAGCATTTATAGTTAACATTAATAATACCAAATGAAGTCATTAGACACAAGGGTCTTCACAAGAAGAATAAGTATAAATAAAAGATTTCAAGACAAGAAGAATTAATGAAGCATATTTTGCAAATCATTGAACATTCCTCTTGATTTCTTAACGTGAATATTTTTTTTCTCTCTACTATAATTGTTCTTTGTACTTCTTTTGTGAAAGCTTATTGAGATATATGCTTTAGTGTGAGAGTTTTAAAAACATAATTTTATTTCTGATTATTATCAGTTTACCTTCACCTAGATTAAACGATGATTTTGTTAGATTTCTCTTTACTCAGGAAAAAGAAAGTATATGGTTGCCCTTCATCGTAAGAAAGAGTTATATTGAGTTTCACTTAACCCGTAAAAATAAAGAGATAGTCAAACTTTAGTGGTAACCCAAAACCAAGAAAATAGATGTAGGCCAATCTTGCGAACCATTATAAATCTTATGTTTGTAATCACTTTCTACTCTTTTATTTATTGCACAACATTGATAATTACATTCAACATTAAACATTAAATTTTTAAATAACTCAATTTACCCTCATCTTAGGTTTTGCTAACTGAGACAAAACTTATGACTGGTGCATATGCATATTTTTGCACTACTCAATTAGATACATTTCATAGTTGTCAAATTGACTTATTAAAAGATAGATATCGTCAAGCAAGCAATCAACTAATTAGAGAAGTGATAAAGGATAAGTTTGCAAACCTCAGTAGGATTTGTACTCTAGGGATTATTTAGGAAGACATACAAAAGGAATACAAAGTGAGTGTGTCATATCGAAAGGCATGCCTTGCTAAAGAAGTAGCATGCACTATGGTTGCTAAAGATCTAAGATAATCATTTGCTATGTTGCCATTGTACTATCATGCATTGAAAGAAAAAAAATCAAGGTACAAGCTTGTTGACTTGTTTTGCTTTTGCATTTGCTAGATGTTGGCGTTAAATTAAAATGTTTTGTATCGTGATTGCCTAAGAACAATCACTTACATTGAAACAGATGACAATGATAATTTCATGCATTTGTTTATGTCCATTGGTGCATCTATTCAAGGTTTACGTTCAATTATCCAACCAATTATTGCCATTGATGTCACCTTTCTGAAGGGGATAAGAGAACTATGTTCAAGCTTGTCACCAAAGCACACTTCCACCGGAAAAACCTAATAGTGGTGCCTCCCACGAGGAAATATGAGGCATTATCATCATTGTCGGTGGTAACGACCTAATGCAATAGCATCCAATGTATGAGGTTGCCCGAGAAATGGATATAACCAACATCAAGAAAATGACCGAAGCAAGTTTTCTGAAATAATGTTTTCTACTGCAGAGTCAATTTTTCTTTAATTTTTCCTATCACCTACATATAAAATAACGGAGTTGGATAGTCCTGAAAGCGGTTGCTATTAGGAACCTTTAATATTTTCAATGGTTTCACCAATTTTCCATGTTCAAATGTATAATATCAGTCAAAAAAGGGACCAAAATGCATACATTTACAACTTTGAGAATTTTTTTACATTAACCCCAAACATTTCTCAAATTATAAAATTTAACTAAAATTTTCAAAATATAACAATATTTCTCAAATAACGAAAAGCTATTACAACATCAGCGTAAGCATATAATGAACAACATTGCATATATTATAACTTTTGCCACTCTTATAAATTAACATTAAATGTTTAAATTTTACAAAAATTAACTAAAACTTTTAAGATTTCTCAAATCATGGTAAAAGCATTCAAATCAAGACAAAATATATAATCTCAGGGCACAGTTTTGGATAGCAAAATCATCACAATAATGGACAAAATGCATAAATTTACAAGTTTGATGATATTTTTATATTAACCCCAAACTTTTCTCAAATTATAAAATAAAACTAAAACTTTTAAAATATGACTAATAAGTACCAATATTTCTCAAATAAAGGAAAAATTGTTACAACATTTAAAAGTGCATACATTTTAACTCTAAATATTTAAAATTTACTAAAATTAACTTAAACTTTTAAGATTTCTCAAATCATGGCAAAAACATTCAAATTAACACAAAATACATAGTAAAATCATCATAATAATGGACCAAAATGCATAAATTTAAAAGTTTGACCATTATTTTAAATTAACCCAAATATTTTAACAAATTACAAAAAAAATCAAAATATGACAAATAGATCCAAATATTTTCAAAAAAACAAAGCTACTTGACCACTTTCGGACCAATTTGCATCTATTTTCCATCTTACCAATTTTCATTTTATCATTGTTTTCCCATTTTTTGATAACTTCCAACAATTATTTGGCAAAAAATGTATGGCAACGTTCTCCCCAAACACTAACAAAACCAAATCAAAACTAAACAAAATGTAAATCAACACTTATTAAAACAATATCTCTTAACACTTCTTTAAACAAAATCTTAAATTTTTTGATCACCTAATGCCATTTTTTCCGACAACATTATACCAAAATAATAATGAAAATATACATGTAATAATATAAAACTATATTCACCTAACTTAAGATATTAATGTATGTTGGGTATAGTCCAGTATGCATAAGGCTCAAAAGAATAAAGGCTCGAAATGACCCTACAAGAAGAGACGGATGGTGTTCCAAGATCAACTGCTTGTCCATCTGGAAAGTCTGCTAAAAACTGCAATTGCTGCTGGATATGCGGCAGTAAGAATCATTATGCTGATAAATGTCCTGATAAAAAAAAGAAATCTGCTAGTATTAGATTGTTAGAAATCGATACTGAAACGCAGAAATCAGTATATGAACCTGTATGGGGGTATGAAATTAGTACTGATGACGAATCAGTATATGAACTAATTTCGAAATATTCCAATTCTGAAAATTCTGAAGGTTTTTTAAACCCAAGAAAAGCTATTCAAGTGATAGGGAGCTCACGTCTTGTTCTAGCAAAAGAAGAAAAAGGTCTCGAGTAGGCATAATAATAAAGAGTATAATGAGGACTTTAAGAGAGATAGGAGCCAATACCTCTCAAAATCACCAGAAGGCTCGAATCAAGTCTTATCTCAAGGACGCACCATAAAGGTCTCAGCAACAGCTTATAAAGGTCTTGGGCAAGCAGCGCCAAAGCTTATCTCAAGATAATAACAATCCCTAAATAAAGATTTTCGAGACCTCGCTATAGTTACGTATTAATAAATGATTCATATCTTTCCCATACATTCTTGGATTATTCCATAACAAGGATTCTTGCCAAATTAAGCTTCTTATAAAATAAAAATTAGAAGGATACAATGACGCCAAATTCGGAAGTCGATGCTTAACCTATGGAATCTCCATGATTCTTGTACAGTGAATTTTGATTACTAGCTTTTATAGTATCCTACCATATTAAGAAGATAATAACATCTATAAAAGGAGATTGACTATAATTATGTATGACTATTGAAACTTTGACAAAAAATACTATAATCCTCCTTCAGCTTTTTTTTTTTAATAACCACAAGTAAAACCCTAATTTAAGTATTGGAGGGTTTTTGCTGAACAACCGGCTTCCCATAACTCTCAATTGTAGTTGCAAGTATTACGAATTTATATTAGAAAAAAAAGGGAGATCGTTGCTGGTGCATAGGATCCACAAAAAGGATTTTTTGCTGCATCAACAATATTAATTATTTCCAATCAATAACTTTTTCCTCTCGCCATAAAATAAGTTGTCGGAAAACTCTTGGAAGGTGAGCAAAAATGAGAAGATGAGAGAAGAGAAGGTTGGTTAATGTTGTTGGTTACAGGGTTATTTTAGTCCATTTAGATAGTTTTTGCTTTGTTTAGTAAAAGATAAATAAAAATGACTATTTTAGATAATTTGCCTTTAATTAGCAGGCAAAACCCACATTTTTTTTTTAAGTTCACACTACCATAATTTTTATATTTATTTGAATCACCCATAATATTCTATCTAATTTCATAATTACTCAAATCATCTAAAGGAAGAGATAAAAAAAAAAAAGTGCTAGCAAAATAAGCTGAAACTCTCAACCTAAATTTTTTTTTTAATTTCTAAAACACTAGAAAAAAAAATTTTAACATTCTTTTTTCTTGTTAATTTATTATTTTATGCACTATTATTATTATTTTCATTGATAATAATAAGATTTGGTCAATCCATGTATTGTATTAAATCTAGCTTTTTCAATCATTCTGAGATGCCATACCAAATGACTTTAATTTTTAAGGAAAAAAAAATAAGAATAAAGGAAAGTGTAAAATTGAAAAAATGATAAATAGAAAATAAAGAGAAAAAATCTCGTTGTCGCCGTCTTAGTCGGCCAGTCATTACTGACTGTTGATTGAGCACAGCTTGAAAGCTGAAAAAAAAAAAAAAAAGACTTGAGAGAGATGATTTTAGATAAGGACAAGGATTCGGATTGAGTTGGATTGAAAAATGAAGAAATACGCTACGATACTTGGTTAAAAAATTCTTGTAGTGTAAGTTGTTTTAATATGCATACAAGTATACGCGCTCACGAGAAGAATGTCCAATAACACATTGCCACGTCAACAATAGTACAAAATAGAAATTAGTTTGATTCAGTTCGATTTTATCAGTTTGATTCTCTCCTAGACCGACAATTATAAAATAATATTAACAATTATGAAAGTTCAAAAGACAAAAAAAGAAACACTACAAATATGAAAGTAAAATAGAGGGTTTAGCAGACTGCAAATACAATCACACACATCAAATAAATTAACACCAACTTGCTATATGTGATTCATGAAAAAAAACCATCTGATGTATAACACATTGTCAACCAACGATGATTTCACATTTCAATTATTTTCAACCATCAAAAAGGAAACAATAACGATAATAATCCTAATAGCAGGATGAATGGCTTAAACTGAAAGACTAAACAAATGGCATATTGATGAGTCCATTTGATATTATATTTAAGATCCTTAAATCTGTATTTTATAGTTATTAATTTAGCTAACATGGCTTAGTTAAAATTATTTTTTATGAAACAGGGAAATAAGTGTAGAAGTCGCGTACAGTGTTGATGTAGTTGGTACTTCTCTTAGGTGCGAGTTCTCTTATGGGCAGATAACTTCTTCTGCTGCTTTACCATATCTCTTATGTTCAATTTTGTACCGTCCCTCATTATCATAGCATTAAGAAGTCACAATTTCTCTTTCAAGTAGTTTTGTAGTTTTCTAATTTAAGTTTTGTAGAAGACGCGATAATTTTTTCTTTTTATGAGAGGAATTATGATGAAATAAGATTGTTATTTTCATATTTTACTGAGACTCTGAATTTAAAAGAAAACTGTAAATCACTTTTCTAATACATTTAGGTTAGGAGAAATTTTTAAATAGAATAAATAAGAGTCAAAACCTTAGGTTTGAAGGGAGGAGATTGGACACAAAGAAAGAAAAGACGCAACAGCATTTAGTCTGATGTTCTCTGGTTTTATCTTCTTTTTTGTCCTTCTTTTTACCATATTTTTCTTATTTTCTTATACTAAGGGTGATGATGAAGCAAGAACTTACCCAAAGCAGAAACTCTTGGCACTTGCTATTTTGGGCCTTTGATCGGTCCATTGAATAGTTATATTATGAAGTATTAATTACCAATATCTTTTGTTCTAAACAATTAAAGTTCTTGTTTCGCTAAGTTAATTAAAAATCTATATTATCATCAATTATATTATGTATATTTGATAGTTATAAATTTATTTAAATTAAATTGATTCTAAGTTTTGTAATGTTTAAAAGTATTTTCCTTTGATTTAATGTTTTCCATTAAAAGTGGATATATCTAACACAGGGGAATAATTTTCATTTATGTTTTTATTGGGGTTAGATCCGTAGAAGCATTACACCCATTAAAAGAAGAAGAACTTACATAAGATTGATATAATCTATTCTTTGATATCAAATCTTGAGATGATAATAGATTGATTTCGTAACAATAGTGAATTGTAATACCTTTGTAATTGTTATTTAATTGAATTCTACCTTTCATTGTTTTATCATCATTTTTGCGACTTTTATTTATTGTTGTATAACTCTAGTTACCCTTAATGGAGTGTTCTCGAATCTAAATTAAACTCATAAGTGTACGAATTAGTTGTAATATGATAGGTATTTTTTACAAGGTCGATGCCATAGAGAATAAGTTAAATTAATGATTATTTATTACTAAATCATATACTGAATAAATACAAAACAAATAAGTAAAACCATGTTTATCAAATTAATAGAAAATAAAATAAAAAAAAGAAACTGAGGAAGAGAGAATAGGTGATAACACGAAATCAAGCAAGGAAAAGATGTTAGGGTTTTCAAGAATCCCCATCAATTATCACTTTCATGGCATATTTATGTAATCAAAAAATTTCAACTTAATATTATAATAATCCTCTTAACATGCAATCTATATCAACTAGTATGGGATTGAAACTCAGCTTTTCTAAAACATGTAACAATGCTTGGTGTGGGATATTATTATCATGTCAAGAATGCAATAGGCACTATAAAAATAAGAAGATCATGCAAATATATCACAATCAAGACTGCAAATCATGATCATTAAAATACGTAGTATTAATTTTTAAGTACAATATAAATACAAATAGCTATAATTAAGTTTAAGAATCTTTTACATTAACATAAAACTATGAAAGATTCATTTAGGGTTTGATCCTTAACCCTAGCAAAAAGAGTTTACCTACTAAAAGACATGGTAAAGATAATTAAATTATAAGAAAGAATTATAAAAGATAGAAAAAGAAAAAGATCGAACCCTTTTTCATCAAGTAGGAAGTTGGAAGAACCATAAAGGAAACTTTCTAGTGAGTCAAAAAGTTCTAGTAGACTTCTTCTTGTATTAGATGAAATTCCTTCCTTGACTACATTGATTGTGTTTTATCTTGAGATATGTTCTCTACTGATGTCTCAGTGTGGCTAAAGGAATTTATATAGGAAGGGAAGTTCGTTGTGATGTGAAATGAGATTAGGATTTCCAACCTTGGTAGGAAAACTCTTTATGCAAGAAATTTCGTCATATTTTCTGTTTAAGTAGTATTAATTAAAACCACCATAAAATCTTTCAGAAAATTTCAAATTAAGAACAGTAAAATTTTCTAAAAAGCTAATTTCTAGATCTATCCAATCGTGTATAACTCGTAATCTTATGCTTTCTGAGGAGTTTCAATTTATTCTTCAAAGTTTATTGTTTTGAAAAGGAAGTTTATATTTCCTGGTTTCACAATGGTTTCTTTTTTAGCTTCTCTTTTGTCAATAAAACTCTACTAGAACTTTTTGACTCACTCCTTGGACAAGGAATTGCAGCAATGGTGAAGATCATTTATCCTTACTGAGAATTATGGGTTTAACAGGATTCCTAATTCAGCTTGATGTCTCAAAAGGAATTAGTTTCTGTAAAGAGTTGACTATGTAATCCACGCTTACGGTGCAATTTTGCATTGCAGTCTTTTTGTGTTAATTAAGTAAGGATACCAGCTAAATCCATTCTTTTTTCGGAACACTGCTTTAGATACTTACGACTAATAAACAAATCCTTTAGATTAAAGATATTTCTAGGGATTATATCTTACATTGATTAAATCCTTACAACCATCATCAAATTCATCATTAGTTTTGAGCTCCTGCAATCCATGTGCTCTTTCTTCTCCTTAATTTCTTTCAAGATTACGTCCATCTTATTCTTGACCTCCGTATCTTTCTCTCCCATCATACCTTTTGCTCTATCTCTAACTCCAATGCATGTATGGTATCAAGTTCCTTTTGTAGCTTAATTATTTTTATGTGCTCTTCATTTCTTCTTGTTGATGACTCTCTGTTAGTGGCGCTCAAAAATTGGAGAACTAAATCGAACTGATCGAACGAATTGATAGAATTGAACTAAACTGATTAGTTCGGTTCGGTTCTCCATTTCATAAATTACAAATAATATTTTTTGATTGGATTCTTGATTTAAAATATGAAACTTAAAAACTGAACCAACCCAACAAAATTTTAATATTTTGTGTTTATATATATTT
>JAXCLQ010049283.1:7357-19362 GCA_035584115.1 Cedrela odorata | reverse complement strand
GCGAGTGGCACGGACTTGGACTCTCAGTCTCACACCAAGCAAGTCGCGGCTGCTCGTGTCGTGCGGCCCACAAAGAATGATGCCGCCGTAGAAATTAAGGGCAAAGTTTGCCACGTACACACACCATTAAATTAAAATAATCTCTTAAATAATTTAACTGAAAAATAAATAAATAAAAATAAAAATAAAATTGCAAATTTGAAATGAAATTTTTTATTTTAATTCATAATTAGACTGCCTAATTATTATTTTTTGATAACATACTATTACTACTACTGTAAGAAAATTCACTCCCAACTCTCTAACACTCCGTTAAATTTAACGGAGTCATGTAGTAAACAAATAATTCATTAAATAAAAATAAATAAACGGCCCTTGTCACCGCCGGCACAAAATCTGCCTAGAAAACGGCGGTTGACTCTTCTCTCTTGAAGTCCCACAAGAGAGGGGTCAGCGAAGAACAAATCGCAGATGTCTTGGAAATAATCGTCACTGAATGTTGCCATCCAAAAACGATAGATCAGGAGCTGGAATGTTGCTGAAAAACTCTTCCAGAGGTGGCATGTCTAGCTGTAAATAATCGCCTGAATCATAGGATAAGTTCGCTGTTTCTCCTTGAAACTCTTGTAGTACTGCTGGTTCTGTTTTTTCACTGGGATGAGTCTGGAAATTGAGAACAGAAATTGGAGATAAATGATTGTGGGACTGAGACACGGCACCCGAAACTGTTGCCGATATATTTATGTTTTCGGGTTTTTCTACTTCCTTAACAGGCGCCGTAGGGAAGTTCGTCAAAGCGCCTGGACCACGAAACTTAATCGCCGCGTTGTCGTAAGCCCTGGCAGCTGCTTCTGCAGTATCGTAAGTGCCTAACCATTTGCGTTCACGTCGGGCGGGACCTCTAATCTCAGCAGCCCATTTACCCCACGGCCTCTGCCTTACTCCAAGGAACTTCTTACCATTTGTTCCTGTTGTCTGAGACACTTCGAGTGGCAGCCGGCAAGGCGGGACATGCCCTGCGATTCTCTTCCCCTTATTGGCAATGGCCGCAGTGTTGCTGTTCTTGTTACTGCAACTGAGCTCGACGTTGATTTCATTCACGTAGCGTTTTACTCGTTGTCGGACAAAGAGCTCTCCCTCTTCATCGCTGGAGGAGTCTGTGGCATCATGGTCGGTGGATGATATCCGTACAACTCTCGGCACCGTACTGGGACCGTTCTCTGCAGGATTCCGGTCATGGGAAACAACCTTCTTATTCGATTTTAAAGATGGTTTTGTGTACTTCGTTGTAACATTTCTGTGCACTGTGTATTTGATAGTTCGATGGGCTCTCTGCTCCATTTTCTATCTCTGATGATTTGCTCTCACTCAGATTCTCTCTATTCGCAATATCTATATCTATACAAATATTAGTTTGGTCTGAAGACTGAGAACAAATGAATAAGTCTGTTGATTGGCTGGAACAGCAAAAGGGCAAAGAAAAGACAAGTTTAAGTGGCAAGAAGTTTTGAGTCGAACATGGGGGCAAAATGGCTGGTGGGCGTTTTATAGAGAGAGAAAAAAAATCTAAAGAGGGTTCCACTGAAGAGGAGCCATTAGATTTTGCTGACAAATAATACATCGTTCTATAAGAGATCTTTTGGCCCATCTCAACTTGATATTTTACCTTTAACTTTTTTTCTAACGTTTAATTAAGAATATGCTGGCTTCATTGTATTTCTAAGTGACTGTTAATTAATACAATGAACAGAGATGAAAGGAAAAAAAAAAAGGATTGCTTCTCACAACCAACTTAGTTGTAAAAGTTCAAATGAATAATTAAATATTTTCATTCTTTCTTTCTTCCCTCCTCTTCTTCAATTTGTTTTTATTCATTAGAAATTTTGCAAATTTTTTTTTATGTAAATTAATAAAATTTATAACTTTTTTTTACTCTTATAAAAATATATAATATATGATAATAATATAATATTTTTTTTTATATAAACTAATATATCTAACATTATTGTTAATATTAATATATTATAATATAATAATAATGATAAGATAAAATTATATTATTGTTACGTAATAATAAAAAAAAATTTAAAAAGATAATATTAGACAAAATAACAACAAATATAATTTTGATTATTACAATAATATTAAGTTATTAAAATTGTAAATATTCACAACATATAGTACAATATGATAGCGCGTAGAAGCACGCCCACATGTGAAATGAACTAATGATGTCAGTTAATTGACCATATATAGATAAGTGGCCCCTAACGACGTGAAATGTTTTCTATTCAACTCCGGCGGCCCCGCCACTCCCTTTCTCTTCTTATTTTCATTACATCCGTTCCCACCTCCTCTCCGCTGAGTGTACTTTACATTTTCCTCTCTCGTCGTTCCACTTGGGAAGGAGTATACCGATGCGTGATTTCTACCACCAGTGTTTTGCTTGGGGTAATGTCTGGGATCAATAACAATTAATTAATGGAGTTTTCACTTGGGCAAGTATTTCAGTGGTTTTCACCGCTGCCGGTTAAAAGTGCTGCATAAATTATCCATGCAGCTACTTTTTACATTAACCACGTGTAGTGTCTTGTCTAACCCTAACCAAAACTTTTTTTACTGATTGTGATGAGATTAGGATATATATATATATATATCACAAGAGATGAACGAAACAACCGTACTTCAAAATTCTATGGACGCGTCACCCATGACATATATAGAATGTTATTCTAACACTGTAGAATGACCGCTGACCGGCGACGTTCACGGCTTCTCTGTGGTCTAAGAAGAGCACGTGGGAATGACATGGCCTCTTAAATCTATGAAAAGAGATTGTATGGGTGATGGTGATGGCGGTGGAGTTGTCGCTTTCAATAATTTGCTAACCAAATCCAAAATCCAAAATTATTTTGTGATTTGGGGATAACCTTAATTTTTATGTAAATTAAGGCAATGAATGGGTTCCCATCGGATGAGACCTCAAATAATCCACTGAAATAAAGACATTTCGGTGAACATTAATTTGTTCGTTTTAATATGAATTAAGCCATCATTAACTCATTGATTAAGAGATTACAAATCAATTACACGTGGCAAGTTCCCATTTCGCCACGTAAGCAATCTAGTTTTCTCTGTCTCTTCAGTAAGAGACAAGACAGTATCCTGATGTTCATGAATCTGAAATTAATTATAATTATAATTACAATTTAATGAACCTGATTTTCATGGGACATGCTCACCTCCACTCGCGTCCTTCCCTTCATTTTCAAGGGTACACTTCTTACTTTGTGATGACGTGGTTGTCGGTTATTTTTGTAGTATTAAAATATTTCAGAAAGAAGATTTATGATTCAAACGACACAGCGAGAGCGAGTGAATGTGAACTACCCATAAAATATAATTTAAATGTTATTTATTAGTTGAAATTTTCATGTTATATGTCAGTCAAAGAAACAGAAATGACATGAACTTAGCTCTAAAACATTGAACTCAATTCAAGACCCACTATAAATTAACAATTGGTACTTTTCAGCTTTGTTATTTGTGAGACTCAATTGAAGAAGAAGAAGACGACTCCTCCATTGATGACCAAAAGAATTCAGGTGCTATTTAGGAACAAAGAATAACATTCACGACACATTTCATTGACCAAATTCACATTAACCATACATCCATAAGAAGCAACACTTTCTTCTTTTAATTAGGAGTAATTTGTGGACCTTTTTGCTTCAGTCCACTTTTAGGAATGAACCGACAGAAGAACATTCATACAGAAACTGGAAAAACAAATATATATATATATATATATAACAGTCCCCTCTCAGACACAACTCAGTTTTAGCCCATGGCATACTTCTGGGTCCAGCTTCTTGCGGTTGTCTCGTACTTATTCCGGTCCGTCTTGTACATATGAGCAATTTCCGGAACCAATGGATCATCAGGATTTGGATCGGTCAATAATGAACAGATTGATAACAACACCTATAAGTGAAAACAGAACAATTTCAACATTCCAGAGCAAAAACATAACTAGTTGGAAGTTTAATCTGAACCAAAGATTGGGCATCTGCAGAAATGAAATGAGACTGGCAAAAATCCCAAGTTTTGCAATGGATGGTTATTTAATATAATTTATAAAATCACTGAATAAATGGAAATATCCGAAGCCAGCCAAAAGGTTAAGTCATAATAGAATACTAATAATGCAGGTAGACATATTACAAATTCTTAATTTCCAAATAGAAGCTGTTATGGTTATAAAATAAAACCTTGGAAATGGTTAGGGCAGGACTCCATTGCTCCTTCAAGATATCAAGGCAAATGCTACCATTACTATTAATATTTGGATGGAATACCTTTGTCCTGAATGCCACCTGCAAGATCCAATATAGGCATGAGAAAGAATGAAGGAAAGCAGGAAGGGGAGGAGAGAGAGAGATTCAATCCTCAAGCACAAGATTCATAAAATATAAGTAGAAGAGGACATTCAAACATGAAATACTCTGAGGCACAAAGAAACACATCCATATGGGCATGGTTTTTTAAATTTTACAACTATACACTCCAAAAGAGCGAACTCAAAAATGCCAAATTACTCTCGAAATTCCCTCGTACAGTCAACATCAAACAAAATATTTTATTGCACAAAAGTTTTTCTCTAACTCTAATTTCTTAACTTAAATTCTCATAAAAAGCTAGCATATTGACCTTCTGGGGTTGAAATCAAGGAGTGTACAACAATTTACAATGGTTCAAAACAGAGAATGTAATCCAGAAATATATCTGAGCCTATATGATTATATTTCTATCAAAGTAAAAACAACCCAACAAAGGAGAGTGTATAAAAAGTCACTAAAGAAAGTAGCAGGTGACTGAGGACAGGAATATAATGTAGAATTCATATTATTAGAGTACATAACCAACATTCACAGCAAAAATAAATAGTGTAATGAGCACCTTTGGAGGCTTAAACGGATAATCTGGAGGAAAATGAATGGTAACTAGGAAAACACCCCCAGCATAAGGACTGTCTGGAGGACCCATGATTGTTGCTTGCCAATGGAACATGTCCTCAGCAACAGGACCTGCAATATTCACAAATATAAAAAGACAATCAAAAAGAGAACAGGACAAATTTTGATGGATGATGCAGCATATAAATTGTTAACAAAAGAGATCTTAGCAAGAATAGTTCAAGAAAACACTTAGCTGAAGTACTTATCTTACAAAAGATTCAAATCATAGCCAAAAAGAATATTTTTAACTCTATTAAAATAGAGTAATAAAAAATAAAAACATGACGATGGAATGACAAACTAGAGGTTCCTTCAATTTAACGTACAAACTACAAAGTTTTCTTAAATTTCTTATAAACGTATATGTTGCATTAAATTTTATTCCAGAAGGCCTTAAATCCAATAGATACAATCAAATTCCAAATGATCTGGTGGGGTTCCGAAGTTGGGCCAGCAAAATGCTGATATGACCTTATCATTTTGGTCTTCTCAGCAGATAAAAGTTCCAACAAGTAAGAAAGAGCATTTCAAAAAATTGTTTTCCCGTAAAACTTTCCCAGGTGTGTTTCATCTGAGGTTGATGTGAGAGCAATAATGACACTTGACTAGATGCTCATATTCAGAGAGCTAAACACACCTTTTGCCGCATTTATTCAAAAATGAAAACATTTACGCATCAATTCAACTTGATGCCATAGTTAGGCATCAATAGAAGGAAAATAAAAGCATCAACAAATTTTTCCATTTTTCACCAGGGATTGCTGCTAAAGACATAACTGCATAGCAAATTCTTACCTAAGAAACATACAACACCTAAGGTAGCTTAAGGAAAAATAAAAGGTAAGTTCCTATTAGCCATGCCTTCCTTATGATGCATAATGGAAACCCCCCACTTAAGACACGTCTCAACACCCTTGATTGAACCAATGCATGGTTAATATATGATAACATGCGGCAGAAGATATGAGAAGTGTGCAACATGTTATAATCACATTTATCCTGAAACGCTTGGAAGTAGCTACACATGCACTTTAGAGGCATTTAAGTGTCTCTGATCAACAACACGAGAAAGGTATTCCAGGTCTGACATAACAAAAGTTACACCTATAATATCCGCATGTCCAGTAAACAAATACCTGACCGCACCTACTTCCTATAAACTCCTAAATCAATGTTTTCATATAACTCCCTCTGAAAACAAATAAGACGCCCAAAGAAAATCACAACAGTTATTTGTACACTTTGGAGTTATAGAGTTGCCTCAATCTAACGGATGATAATACATTAAGACTTATAATTAATGCAACACATAAATTTAGCATATCAGATGAGTCCAACACCAAATCTATACTCAACATTGCAGAATCAACAGTCTTTTCTGCTCATCAAGGCAAAATTATCAAATATCAAAACAGCCAAAAATCATTTTCTAACCACAAATCTTGCCACATCTTTTTCAAATAATCCCGTACATTTTTGTACAGATTGTGTCAATAGCAACAGAAAAACCACTAAACTACTGTATCGAACAACCTTTGTGTATATGTTAACGTAAACCAAAACAGCGAGAATATAAAATCATAGAAGTCATAATTAACACAACCAATCAAAAAATGAAATCCTAAACCATCACAATTTTTCATCATTCAATCACAGGCGGTATATAAACTTTCACAAATAGCAGCAATATCTAAACATCAACGAAGAAGCACTGTATAGATCAAAGTCAAACAAAGACATACGTACACCTACACATACATAAACATATACATGCATACATACTATAAAACAGAGAGAGACAGAATAATATACCGGCACTGCATGATGTAGGAGGATCCTTCTGCAAATCCTTAAGTTCTTTCAAGATCCGCTTCGACGCCATCGTTTCAACCTACGATTCACATCCGTAGATCTCCTCAGATCATGATCAAGACAAATAATTACACAGAAAAGAAATCAAACAGATCGTTCACGTACCTGAGAAGTAACTTATCCTCCTGTTTTGGCCCGCTTTGTGTGGATTCGTGAGGGAGGAGATCGGAAGAATAGAAATGAGATCAATTGAACGGCAAGGGAAATGCAAGAAAAGAAAGAAATGGAGGAGGAACTTTTGATTCGGTGAGGTGATGACTTTGATAAAAGTAAATATATAACGTGTGGGTCCCGGCTTTTTGTGATATTGACCTTCTGATTGGGTTATTCCCTTCTTATGGTGGGCCCAACTTGGCGTCGTTTCTACGTTTAACCAAAATTTCGCCGAAAGTTGCCGCCGAAAATAAGTTACATGCTTTCTGTTTGATTTTTCTATATAATTCGTGTGGTGGGAATCTTTTATGAATTGTCACGACGTCGTTTTTGGTGGTTTGCCACTTTGCCTTTGGATATGAATATTGCCCAACAACGACGTCTCTTTCTGTTTTCTGGGAATAATAATGTATGGTTCATTGGTGTCAAAATAATCTCATCATTTTCAAGATTCAAAGAGACTAGACATCTTAGATTATAGGGATGAGTGTCTATTCTGGCTTGAAATTATTAAAAATCGATCATTTTTTAAAAATAAATTTTAATTTAAAAAAAATAAACAATTGAGTATTTTAAAATAAGTTTCGATTTTAAAAATTATAAAATAAAAATTAAATTAAAAAATTGGTTAAATTTTTTTAATATTTTTTAAACTAAAGTAATTAAATTTCATTTTATATTAAAATACAAATTCTTAATTATTGAACTATATATACATATAAAGTTATACAATTTATTAAAAAGAATACTTTTTATTCTTTGAGTTGTATAGAAAAAAATCAATCAATATGTTTATAATATTTAATTTAATTTAATTTATCGTGATGTGTATATATTTATTTTAAAATTATCAAATAAATTAACAAATATAATAAATAAATATATACATAATATAATATTATTAGATATATAATTATACTATTATAATAAAAATTAAATTTATATTTATAGTGATGTTTAATATTAACTTGAGTAATAATATAATATTTTTTATATAATATATCGTATATTAATTATCTTTAATAACTTATTTCTCTTCACTTTCGTTCACTAGATTTTTTGTCATATTTATAATATTTTTATAATTTAATTTCATAAATTTTATCTTTTTAATATTTTTTAATAGAGTTAAAAATTAGAAAAATTGAGATAATTAATAAATAGAGTACCTTATTTTTAAATCATAATCAAAAAAATATATACCATGTTAAACAATATAAATTATAATTCTAAAATTTAAGAATTAAATTATTTACAGTAGATTTTGGTATCGAATAAAACCTAAATAAATTTTGCACACCCTTATTAGATCCTCCCTTTTATTTTGAATATTATTTAAATAAAAATTAATTGTAACTTATGAATCTTTTTAATTACATGCAATTATTGACTTTTGGTTTGATTAATTGTGTAAGATCCTTGTTAATTAAAACTAATATAATTAATATTAATCAAGCTTAAAGTTTTTAATTCATGACTTAAACAAAATAATTGTTAAGAGTTACGGTCGTTGAAAGTGTATAACAAACTTAGTTGATCAGTCTTTCTCAGCATAAAATCCATCGAATCCCTAAATTGTGAGAGTTTGGTGTCTTCGTATAATATTATAAAATTGAGTACTACTAACTAACAAGTTTGTCTTGTAAGTTGATTGTAAATACTTAATTTATAATAATAAATAGTATTATCATAAATTCATATTTTGGTAGGTATGTGTATTTTTAAATATCTATACTTTACATTCTAATAAGAAATTGTCATATAAATTGTAGATCCTCAAAGGTTAGAGAGAATAAGTAATATGAATCAAGTGAGCCAGATGAATTCACATTATTGAACGGATAAAAATATTACATCTCACAGTATATAAAATGTAAATTTTGAATTTATAAAAACGAATAACTTGCACTATTTAATAAATTACTATTTTAGTCGGCAAGCAGCTAGAGTAAGCAGCATTATCTAGTTTTTGGTCAGCAAGCACTCGGTCTGTACCATGGTATAATGTGGATCCTACAAGTTTAACGGTCCAGATTCTCTAAACTTGAAGTTGCGATCACACATGATAAAGTCTCGTGGGACCGTATAACTGACGTGGCTAACGTGGTCTATCATCAGCTCTTACTTCCGAAAACAAAAGTAAATAACTCAGCGCGTCCACCGATCCAGACTCGCCTTCGCGCATCCGAAATGAACCGGTACAGACCGAACCGGCGAGTCCAAATTGAGGAATCGGAGCCTGCGAAATACGACGACGTTGAAGACGACGATCGGAATAATAATTTGATGAGATCGAGACCATCAGGGAACAATGTTACCGAAGATCAAGAGCCGTTCATGGGAATGAAAGTCCGTCGTAAAGCTTCGCTTCACCGAGACTACAAAGGCCACTACCTCGACGTTCTGTCGCATCCCTATTTAATGAAGATTCTGCAAAAACAAGGTTAGTTCAGTTAGAAAGCTGGGTCTTTTTGTTAATTTTGATGATTTAATGTTTAATTAGCTCAATTTGTTTTAATATATTTTTTGTATTTACAATTTCGAGATTCGATTGAACTTTTTTCTTTAATTCTGGTGATGTTTTTGTTGACAATTTCTTTTTCTTGCATCAATTAAACGACTTCGTAGCATAAATCTGGTGGAAGGTGTAAATCAATGCTCTATAGATGCTATTAAAAATGTGTTCTTTAGGTGCTTTTGTAAAAAAGCACTTTCAAATAATATGATTATTTTAAGTGAATATTTGAAAAAGTACCTGTTATATGTTCACATACAAACTTGTGTTTTTAATCCCAGAAAAGCACTTCTGTCTGTTTGTTTTGGTCGATCGTATAACTTTAGTTTCTGCATCATCATTGGTGTTTGATAAATCATAGAAAAGCTCTAAGGTATGCAGATAGAGCTTAATTTGTTGAAGTAGTGGCAATGATTGAGCTTGGAAGAATGTTAGGTTTTTCAAATGTTGAAAGGTTAATAGTTCCCTTTGAGCTTATGAGATATTGATTTCTTTTTTAAGTTAGTGTAACTTAACTCTTGGATTTGAATTTGTTAGTTGGTTTTCTCTTTGTTGAGGGAGCGTGTTATGTAGGAATTCTAGTCCTTTAGTGGAGACTGCTGTCCGCTGGAATGTTTAGTTTCTCTTTTATTTCTAAAATGACATAATATTTTATTTCTGCAGGTGACAAGCAAGTTCTCTTTGCTGATAAGGTTTTAAAGTTCACTGGTTCTGGAAAGATGAAACGTCGCATTCTTTTAATAACTGACTTTGCCATTTACCTTGTGGACCCGGAGACTGATGCTCTTAAACGCCGCATAGCCCTGGCAGCTGTAGAGAAGATGTGTTTGAGTGAACTAAGTGATAACTTCTTTGCAATTATCATCCCATCAGAGTATGACCTACTCATGGCTAGCACTCGAAAAACAGAAATTGTTACCGTGCTAGTTGAAGCTACAAAGGGGGCATCTGAGGAACTTGAGGTGGCTTTTTCTAATAGGTAAACACAAAATTATGCTATTGCTATTTGTGTTTGCTATGTTGGTATTTATTCTGAACCATTTATTAGTGTTCATTTGGTATCACCATTGCACATTTGAGTCAAATTTTCCAGTTCCAGGTTTATTAGTGGACTTGGAGGCTGGATGGTTCTTCTTGACCTCTGAGGTTTGAGCAATCTGTAAAATTGCTTGGATCATTTGGTCAAGGCTTGTTGTTGCTTTTACACGGGCTTCACTCAATAGGATTTTTGAATGCTGAATAAATGCTTGGGATCTTAATGGTTTGAACTATTATTGTATTGTAATGATATAATAATGACTTCAGCTCCTCAAAGTAAAGGGAAAAAAAGTGACACAAGATATGAGAGACTTCTTCAACATCTAAGATCACTTAATAGGTACTTTTTGGAAAGCTGGCAAAGGTTAAGTTGATTCTTAGTGCTGAAATCTTTGCAAGGAATATGGAACTTTAAGAGTCTTTGTTTTTTCTTATAGGACGATAACGTCTTACATAAAATTAATTTAGTTGTGATCATGGGCATTGTTAAATTAGGATTTGTGTCATTCAATATTTTCTATTGTTTTGTTTTATTTGTTGGGTTGTTGGCAATATCTGTCCCTACGATTTGTCTTGGTGAATAGTTTGTTATGTCTGATATCTTTGCAGGTTTGAGTACCATGCAGCTGCTGAAACGGTGAAGGAAGTTCAGTTTGAAAAAGTGGAAGGTTCGTGGTTATATTCTTTTAGAACAATAAAATCTCCGGTAATCACAGATTAACACATTTGGTTATGAGTTGTGCTGATTTTATGTTGGTCCTGAAGCTTCTTAACTTTTTGTATTTCAGGAGGTGTTAAAACAAAATTTGTGATGAAATGAGTCATATTTTGAGGAAGTGGAAGGTTTGTGGTTATATTCTTTTAGAACAATAAAATCTCCGGTAATCACACATTAACACATTTGGTTATGAGTTGTGCTGATCTTATGTGGTTCTGAAGCTTCTTAATTTTTTGTATTTCAGGAGGTGTTAAAACAGAAATTGTGATGAAATGAGTCATAGCTTACGTTTGCTTTAATATGTTTGTAAACTTTTGTGGGGAACTGGAAATCTTCATTGTAAAGGTAAAATATCTTTTGGTCGTTAACACATTAAGGTCAACCTCCCCCTGAAAATATTTAGCTTATTATTTCGATATTTGAAATAGAGTGTGATTCTTCTTCTTTTTTTTCATTTTTATTTTCAAAAAAATGAAGTGTAATTTTTTTTAATCTTCAAACCAGTTTCAGCTGGATGTACAGAATGCAATCACTTGGAAAATCAATGTTAAATTTTTTGCCTCGGAAGACATGGCTGTGATTGACATTGCCGATCTTCTGAAATTGCAGTTACTGCATCTATGTGTAATTTGTTTGGAATAGATATGCGACTGCATGGTGCTTATATTTTCCTTGAGAGTAGAAAGTGAAG
>JAXCLQ010049263.1:0-19372 GCA_035584115.1 Cedrela odorata | reverse complement strand
GATTATTGCATAGTAGCAATAGCCATCATCATTAAGTAATTGACTATGTGTGTGACCCCCTAGATTCACTATAAACTAAACATAGGTGGACACGAACTCCTTTGTATCTCTTCGGTATGACTCATTATAACCTCTAGCAAGATGCCACAATCCCCAAACACTAATAAATCCATATAATCGTACGTACATGTAGTAAAGTCCCTCTATTGTCGACTCCCGATCGAGTGCGGGTTATGGAATCTTCAAACCCCTAACTCAATCATAGGAACAAGGTCTCGAATCATATATAGGAATCATGTATTCGAAAACACCTTTTTGGTAGCACGTACTCTGGCCAGAGATTTCATTTCCCATGTATGACATCCCTACCTAGGATATCAAGCTCTAATATTTGAGCCAGCAGATTCTGTCTTAGTCATTACCTGTCCTCTTACACCTAAACACATTGCCAGCAAGCTTCTTTCACCAGGCATGGCTAGCCCTCTGCAATGTACATAAGTAAATGATGTGCCTCAATGCAGAGGGCAACTGTGATACCTCTGGTCAAAGGACTAGTAATATACTAGTACGGTTGTGTAACGTATTATTGACTGTGGATAATCACCCATGTGATTCGTCACGTTTGGTCACATTCAGTAACACGCACTCCAACATATTACTCATGTTTATACTCTTATGACATAAGACTCGTCACCCAACTATTAGCATAAAATACTAATCCTTGGCAATATCAAACATGCCAAACATGTAATGTCATACTCCCATATAACAATACCTTAATTGGGAACTAATTCGGATGTATTTAGATCAGACTCTGTACTCATATCTGTAACTTCTTGCAAATAGAGTCATGACGTCATAATACATCACGGGATCTCATTTTGCATTTTATATATAATTTCTATATATATACACAACTGTATATGCAAAATGATATAGATGTCATTTTATTAATCATAAACTAATTTATAATAATTTACAAAGTTATATATACATAAGGATGATATCCCTAAATCGTATGATATGATTGGTTCTAGGGCATATCTCCAACAATAAGTTTTAAATCTCAAGTTTGAAAAAAAAGCTTAACTCACATTAAAAAGATGTATTTTCGTGTCTCCCCCTTAACTAAGGGTTATAACACCTTTAAATACATCATACTTCTAAAAATTAGGGTTTTTAATTTGAAAACTCTAATGATATAGTTTGGCTTGAAATTTGGCTTATAACAAGATCTCGTAAAGTATTACTAGTCAAATAAAATTCGGATTTAAAAGCCCATAAATAAAAAATAATCAAAACACCCCTAAACTATAATAAGAGTAATTAGCCTAAGAAATAGTAACAAATTTGACCTTATGTTTAATGAGGCCTATCAAAGACTTTGACTCTCCTCCTTTGATGCTTGAATGAGATTTTACCATCCACAATCTTCAACTAAGCTTAACTATGCAAGTGAAGCAATGGATTAGGCCTCTTGAGCCATTATGTTCTGAACAAGTCTATTTAATGCTTCTTTGATCTCTTTAGCTCTAGATCTAGTTATTAGACCGTAAGGAACATATAAAGAATCACAAACAACTTGATCACGAGCATCTAATGGTGGGCTTAACAGTGGACTTGATCCATCATCATTCTTCCTCTTGTCGAAAGGATTTGACCTCAAATTAGAACTTACATAAAAGAAAAAAAGATCAGTAACGTTAAAAGTAGCACTCACATTGTATTTACCTGGCAAGTCGATTTTGTAGGTATTATCATTCGCTTTCACAATCACTTGGACTTTTTTTAAGTAGAAAACCTCTCCTTATGCATATGTACCTACACCCAATCTCTTAGTTCAAATGTAATATGCTTACGCCCTCTATTGGCTTGGGTGGCAGCCTAAGCATTTCGCTTCTCGATGTGCTGCTTAGCTTACTCATGCATTTTCTTAACCATTTTGTTCTTTTTATTCCCATTTAAACTAGAAAACTCATTAACAGGTAAATGAAGTAAATCTAAAGGCATTAGTGGAATAAAACCATATACAAGCTCAAATAGAGAAAACCCAATAGATGAATGCACACTCCTATTATATGCAAACTCAACAAATGGCAAACAATCTTCTCAAGTTTTTAAATTCTTTTTAATGACAGCACGCAATAGTGTGGTCAAAGTTCTATTAACTACTTCGGTTTAACCATCAGTCTGTGGGTGACAAGTGGTGGAAAATAATAGTTTAGTACCTAATCTACCCCACAAGACACGCTAAAAAAATTAAGGAATTTACCATCTCCATCACTGACCATACTTTTAGGGACACCATGCAAACGCACAACCTCCCTAAAGAATAGGTTAGCAATATTCGTGGCATCATCTAACTTATGACACAGAATGAAATGTGACATTTTGTTAAACCTATCCACAACCATGAAAATAGAATCCCTGCCCTTCCTAATCCTATGCAAACCTAACAGAAAATCCACGGAAACTTCTATCTAAGGTTCACTACGTACTAGTAAAGGTATATACAGACCATGAGTTTTAACCTTAGACTTGGCTCTCCTACATATAATACACCTAGAACAAATCTTTTTTGTATCTTTCTGTATATTAGGCCAAAAGATATGTTCTTTGAGAATGTCCAAAGTATTGGCCACCCTAAAATGTCTCATAAGACCACCCCCATGCGATAATTACAAACTTCTCACGCATAAAGCAATTGAGAACAAATAACCTATTATATCTAAGCAAGTATCCGTCATGCCTGTAAAACTTACCAAATGCAGTTTTCCCACATGTTTCATACATAGTAACAAAATCAACATCATTCATATATATGTCTTTTATAATCTCAAAACCAAACAACTTGATATTTAGTGAAGAAACAAGTGCATCAGTAACCACATTGTCTTTACCTTGCTTGTACTTAATCACATATGGAAATGTCTTGATGAACTATAACCACTTCGCATATCTACGACTAAGCTTGCCTTACCCCTTCGAGTGATTCAAGGACTCATGATCAGTGTGAATCACAAACTCTTTTTTCCACAAGTAATGTTGCCATGTCTCCAAAGAGCACACTAAGGCATACAACTCCTTATTATAGGTGGAATAGTTCAATAGTGCTCTACTCAACTTCTTACTAAAGAATGCTATTGGGCGTTTTTCCTACATCAACACAACACCTATACCAATTCCAGAAACATCACATTTGATCTCAAAAGTACTAGTGAAATTAGGCAAAGATAATAATGGAGCAAAACAAAATTTTTCTTTCATCAAATTAAATGCCCTTTCTTATTCCTCACCTTATTTAAATCCTACATCCTTTTTCACTGTTGTAATCAAAGGTATGGCTATAGTATTAAAATCCCTTACAAAACGCCAATAAAAACTAGCCAAACTATGAAAACTTTGAAGCTCAGAAATAAACGTAAGTGTTGGCAACTCCTTAATAGCTATTACCTTTTCCTCATCTGCCTTGATACCATTTGCACTCCTAACATATCCCAGGAAAACAACTCAATCAATATAAAAGGTACACTTTTTGAGGTTGGCATACAATTTCTCTTTCCTTAGCACTTCTAAAATAGATTTCAAATAACCCATATGCTCATCTAAGGATTTACTATACACCAAAACGTCATAAAATGTCATCAAAGTAAACTATAATAAATTTTCCTATGAAAGCATGCAATACATGATTCATTAACCTCATAAAAGTACTAAAGACATTCGTTAAACCAAACAGCATGACTAGCCACCCATACAATCCATGCTTAGTCTTAAATGTAGCTTTCCATTCATCCTATACTTTTATCCTAATCTGGTGGTATCTACTCTTTAGATCAATTTTCGTAAACAAACATGCACCATGCAATTCATCTAACATGTCTTCTAATCTAGGAATGGGGTATCAATATTTTACTGTTATTTTATTAAGGGCTATGTAATCAACACACATCCTCCACGTCCCATCCTTTTTAGGCACGAGTAATATAGGAACTGCACAAGGTGACATGCTCTTTCTAATCAGACCTTTCGCTAGTAGCTCTTTTACCTGCCTCTACAACTCTTTTGTCTCGTTAGGATTGGCTCTGTAAACTAGTCAGTTAGGAATAACTGCTCCAGGCATAAAGTCGATTTTGTGCTCAATCCCTCGAATCTATGGCAACTCACTTGGCATCTCCTTAGGGAATATGTCGTTGAACTCCTGCAAAAGGGAAACAACACAATTAGGCACAGAAGGGTTAAGATCGTCAATGCTCAAATAAGCTCCTTTGTACACCAGTACAATCAGAGACCTTTTCCTAAAAAAAGCTTCCTTAACCTTCTTATGCTTCTTATATACACTCAACTTTTTATCCAGTTTTCCTTTACTCGTTGATTTTCCCTGTCTCACTAGGCTTAGATTCCTTAAGGGATCGTTGTATCATAAGTTGCTCTTCATAAACCTGCTTAATTGTCATTGGTGCTAATGTAATATTCCTATCTTCTTTCTTAAAGAAGTACCTATTACTATACCCATTATGAATAATACGCTTATCAAACTGCCAAGGTTTACCCAATAACAAGTTCCCTGCATGCATAAGTACTACATTACATAACACCTCATCCTTATATATTTTCCTATCGAAAATGCCACTATCACTTGCTTATTAACCTTGACCTTACCATAATTATTCAATCATTGTAACTTATAAGGTCTACATTGTCTAACAGTGTGCAGGCTCAACTTATTAATAAGAAATTTACTAGCAATGTTCATACAACTACCACCATCTATGATCAAGCTACATACTCCATCCTAAATGTGACACTTAGTGTGAAAAATGTTATCTATCTACACACACTCACCCTCCTCATCCTTAACTTGAGTGTTTAGGGTACGCCTAATCACTAAGGCTTTCCCATTTACTACATAATCTACATCACTAGCATAGGTATTACATCACATAACAACTCATTCTTATATTTTTCTATCGAAAATCCCACTATCACTTACCTATTGACCTTGACCTTACTACAATCATTCAACCACTATAACTTATAAGGTTTACATAGTCTAATAGTGTACAAGCTCAACTTATCAAAAAGAAGTTTACTAGCAACGTTCACACAACTACCACCATCTATGATCAAGCTACATACTCTATCTTGAACGTGACATTTAGTGTGAAAAATGTTATCTCTCTACACACGCTCACCCTTCTTATCCTAAACCTGAGTGCTTAAGGTATGCCTAATCACTAAGGCCTTGCCATTTACTACATACTCTTTATCACTACCATAGGTACTACATCAAATAACACCTCATTCTTATATTTTTCTATCAAAAATGCCACTATCACTTGTCTATTAACCGTGACCTTACCATAATCATTCAACCAATGTAACTTATAAGGTCTACGTTGTCTAACAGTGTACAGGCTCAACTTATTAACAAAAAGTTTACAAGTAACATTCACACAACTACCACAATCTATTATCAAGCTACATATTCTATCCTGAACATGACACTTAGTGTGAAAAATGTTATCTCTCTACACACACTCACCCTCCTCATCCTTAACCTAAGTGTTTAGGGTACACCTAATCACTAAGGCCTTGCCATTTATTACACACTTTACATCACTAGCATCCTCTAATATAAGCATCTTATCACCATGATCGCTCTTATTCTCTTCAATCTATATTTTTTCTGAATCTTTCAAAAACATAACCTTCTTGTTAGAACACTACAAAGTAACATGACCTCTATCCAGACATCTAAAGCACTTAATATCTCTATTTCTTCTTGTTTTATCTATATCCTTACCTTTATCCTTCTATTGACTCACTACTTGGCCCTTTTACTTCAAGTCCTCGTCTCTAGTTGTAGTAAATAGTTTATTATCCTTAAAAACCCAATTTGATTTCCAAAATGTGGAACCCAAACCCAATTTGGTTTCCAAGATGTGGAACCCGAACCCATCTTAGTACTATGTCTAGCTACTCCCTTTCGTTTAAGTTGCCTTTCTATTTTTGTTGCCTTTTTATTTTTATAGCCTTATGGACCATGTCTTCTATCTCTACATAGTACTGGAGCTCTACCACATTAGTTATATCTCTATTAAGCCCATGAAGAAACTTAGCCATAGTAGCCTCCCTCCCTATCCTCAACTACATCTGCCTTAATCATAGTGGTCTCCATCTCTTAAAATAATCCTCAACACTCCTGCTACTCTGAGTAAGAGTCTATAACCTATAATGTAAGTCTCTATAATATTGACTAGGCATAAACCTCTTCCTTATAATGGTATTCATCTCATCCCAAATGTCTATTGGACGCTCCTTATTCTTCCTCCTACTCAATAACAATTGGTCCCACCAAACTAAGACATAATTAGTAAACTCCACTACAACTAACTTAACCTTCTTCTCTTCCGAATAACTATGACAATCAAAAACTAATTCTATCTTCCACTCCCACTCTATGTATAACTCTAGGTCATTTTTACCCAGGAATGGTGGTATCTTCATCTTAATGCTACCCATATTACGATCTATACCATCCCATTCCCTACCATGTCTATCCCAATGATTCCTCCTATGTCTCCCATCAATCTTATCTCATCTTTGCCCGTTCTTACCTCTACTAATCATTAAGTCTTTATCAAACTCCTCTTCTACTTCAAACTCATAATCAAAACCCAAAGGTGGCTCAGGAACCCGCCTACTACTCCTACGTATGTTAGGCTTACTCTTAGATTTACCCTGCTTCACCTCTTTCATGTTTACTTGTATGTTTTCCAAAATTTGCATGAATTTTTTCATTTGTTGTTGCATTGCTTTGATGGTAAACTCTTGTTTATTTTTATCCATTTTAAATCCATTGTGAGATATTATGTTAATTAATTAAACAACCTCACAATCACTCCCTCACGTGTGTACACTCGAAATAATATCACTCTGGTCACTTGTGTTTCTCACAAAATATAAGGCTTTTACCCTCTAATAAACTCACATACTCTTGCCCCTTACCACTCAAGCGTCTTTCGATAGTTCTTTAAATAAACTAGTTCAAGTGACAATCTTTCGTTTTCAATCCAACAAATACCGTAAGTTAATCAAAATGATTTTCAACGAAATGGAATTGACATGGAAATGAAACAAAGAATGTAAGAATACGAATTTAAACGCTAAAAACAAGTAAATGAAGTTTTGGTAACAAGAAATCTAAGAATAATTGCTAAAAGAGTAATGAAACCCTAATTGACACTAGGAAGCAAACAAAACAAATTAGAATAATGAAGGCAATTAGAAACAAGGTGAATAACGAATTAAAATAAGAAAACAAACCAAAAGATGTATTCGGAGAGCAAAGAAACAAATTCAAAAATAAACAAGAATTTAAGCATAAGGAATAGAAGTTTAGCCTAAATTACCCAAAGGTATCTAACTGAGCCTTAAAACCCAAGTTAGAAGTTCTTAAGTGTTAAGCCTAACCCAAATTTATCATAACTTCAAATCTAATCCTAAAAGAAAAATTATCCCAAATTATATCCAAATCAACCACCAAACAAGGCTAAACAATTTAACTAGCTCAAATAAGAATAAACTAGCAAGAAAGTCTAATTAGTTTTTTTTACTTGTCGAAAACCCTAAATCAACTTTCCCTTTTTTTTGGAATTTTGATTTTTTTAATTTCATTTTTTATTATTATTACTAATAAAAAAGAAAAAAATTTGACACCCCTCCCTAAGAAATAGCCGCAAGTCACTTAAAGAAGAAAATAGCCAAAAATCCTAAGCTTTGATATCAAATCTAAAGCGAACCTTCAAAGAACGACGTTTTGAAAACCCAAAAAAGGTGGATATAACCCCGAATAAGCAAACAAATATTGAAAAGTTAACCGTTGACTTGAAACTCGCAATTAAGCAATTAACCAACATTATTTCAAAAAAAAGAACACCACAAGATTACTCTTGATAAGTTCTAAATATTAAGTTTATATAAAGAACTTGAAAAAAAAAACTTAACTCACATTAAATGGATGTATTTTCGTGCCTCCCCATTGGCTAAGGGTTATAACACCTTTAAATACGTTATACACCTAAAAATTAAGATTTTTAATTTAAAAACCGTAATGATATAGTTTGGGCTTGAAATTTAGCTCATAATAAGGTCTTATAAAGTACTACAAGTTAAATAAAATTCGTGTCCAAAAGCTCATAAATAAAAAATAACCAAAATTCCTCTAAACTATAATAAGAGTAATTAGCCCAAAGATTAGTGACAAATTTAGTCCATGTTTAATAAGGCTTATCAAGGGCTTGGACTCTCCTTATTTGATGTTTGAATGAGATTGTACCATCTATAATCTTCAACTATGCTCAACTATGAAAGTGAAGTAATGAATTTTGCCTCTTTCTCCATTATCTTCTTAGCTTTGGATCTAGTTATTGGGCATTAAGGAACATGCAAAGGATCACGAACAACTTGATCATAAACATCCAATAATGGGCTTAACCATGGACTTGATCCATCATCACCTTCTATACATAATTTTCATACATAAGGACTTAGCCTTAATATTCCAAAATTCACATACAAAACTACATCAGTATTACATAATTCTTAAATATCTACAATTTTTTAATTACTTACATATCTAAAGAGTTATTTGTATAATTAGTTCTCAATCTTATAATTACTTTATTAATTACACATATAACCAAAATTTTTATCTACCCCTAACTAACCTTGCATGAGTCCACTGTCACATCTACATACTATATTTTGAAAAATAAAATTTTTACAATAAAGTGTGAGATATAATATCAGTAAGTAAACCATGCAAGTTTGCACATGTCGATGCATTACAGAATATAAATATCAAACAAATTAATACATTTTCAAAATTTTTAATTATACAAAAACTAATTTATAGTATAAACATTTTCATAATGGCTCAGTCAGTTAGTGTTACCTGCACCCACGGTGACTTGAATTTAGAAGATGATCACATATTCTGCTTAAAGCGAACATTTTTTTTTTATTTCAAACATAACAAAAACATGTATAGTACATCAAATAGAATTTTGAATAGCTTACAAGTCTCATTTTTTACACGAGACCTGGCCAAGTTAGAATAAACGTTAACTAACGACTAGAGCCATAAAATCATTTTCATTCATAAACATACACATCGACATCATTTTCAATAATTATTTCATGAATTTGATATCAGCATATAAAACATTTAAAATCAACAATTTTCATATTATTTTCAAACCCATTCACAGATATCATATTATTTCAAAAGCCGTAAAAATACATACATGATTAACTTATTACAAGGGGAGGTTAACCACTCCTATTAATGATCTTTCTGCCTAACTTAGTCGTTCCCCGTATTCTCATAGCCTAATATCACAAATACATAAATTTTGTATTCTAATCACTCAACATAAATATTTTAAATGCAATATTCGTGGAATAATGGGTCTAAAATTCCTTAGTTTGACACATATAACTTTGCGAGGCTAGCTATCTAAGGTTATTTACTCGATTTCCAACAATGAATTCTTATAGTTAACTTATTCTAATTCACATTTCCAACTACTTTAAATTTATATATTTTCACCTAAGTAAATACATACGGTTTTGATTTAAACTATAGCAAAAATTGTTCATGTCGGAGTATTGTAGCAAGTATTGTTTAATCTGATTATTGTAGCAATAGTTAATATTCATATTAAAGATAATGTAACAAATAGTTACTGTTAAGATTAAAAATATTGTAGCTAATTTATATTTACTATAGCATATTCAAAATTACTGTTCATCTGAAAGAAAAATACCTAAATTTCTACCCACAAACACTTCAATTAATGACAATTCAACCAAATACTGCATTTTGTACTTCAATACAACACAATCTAATGTTTTATATGCAAAATCAAGCGTAAATTTCTTGGATAAATAGTAACTCTAAATTCAATTCATGCTTAAAGTTGAAAATTGAAACTTCTAACGTGTTAAATAGCTTACTGGTAACTAAAATTTGAAAGAAATTCGTCTGAATTTGCAGTAATTTAACCAAAATTTGATAAAGAGGGAGAGGCTGAATTTGTTGGATTTTGAGAGATAGAGCAAGAAGAAGAAGGCATACCGAAAAGGGAGAAATGACCTAAATTTGTTTTATTTTAGTATGTCAAATTTCAATTAAACCATTATTCTTTTAAAATTTTTGAAAATAGCTGAAAACTTTGAAAAACTTTTGTTTAGTCCCAGTTAAAAGTCCAAAATTAATCCAAGCATTATTTTCTTCATTCAAAATCCACTTACAACCCAACTTTATAAAATTAAATTTGGGCCTAAACAAAATTTTAGATTTCACCTAAAATTCTAAATTATATGAAACTTTAATTAAACATATAAATCAAATTATTTGATTAAATTTCCTAAATACTATGAATGCTATAGTTACAAATTTTCAAAATTACAGACGTTACAATACTAGTCTTTATAGCACTATAAAAGCCTACTTTATAGTCTTATGACTAAGAACATTTAGGAATCATATTAACAACACATTGTCTCATAAACATGAACTTTTCATAAAATGTGTACATTCCATAGACTTTATCAATACAAGTAAATCAAATATACATGTCAACTTGATATAAAAATAATATAATAAATAATATTCATTTTATTAATCATAAGATTTACAAAAGATTTTATAAAGTTTCAATCATAAATCACATCTTGATTGGCTTTAAAGGCACATATCTCTTTCAATCTCCCACTTGTACTCAAAGCCAATCACCTCTATAACAAAGACCCATTTTTCCAAAATGTTCTTCGTGCATCTTTTGAGATAATACTTTGGTGAGTGGATTTGTAATATTCTGTTCTAATGGTACTCTTTTAATGAGGATATCACCTCGAGCAATAATTTCATGGATAATATGAAATTTCCGCAATATGTGCTTGAATTTCTAATGTGACCTCGGTTCCTTGGCCTATACTATAGCCTTATTGTTATCACAATACAGTGGAATTGGATCAATAATGGTTGAAACCACACCATGTTTGGCAATGAACTTCTTCATCCAAACACCTTTCTTAGCAGCTTCTGAAACTGCTATATATTTCGCTTCGGTAGTAGAATCTGCAGTAACTTCCTGTTTGGAACTCTTCTATTATACTTTACCACCATTCAAGGTAAATACATATCCTGAAGTAGATTTGCTATCATCTTTATCTGACTAGAAACCTGAGTCAATGTAACCCTCCATTACCAACTTATGCCCTTCATATACAAGAAACAATTCTTTAGTCCTTCTCAAGTACTTAAGTGTAATGGCCCGAAATATTTTCAGATAAATTATCATAAGATATTAGAGACTAGAATGAAAAGTTTTCAAAACTTTAGGGGTCTAATGTGCTAATTCATAATAAGTGGGGAAAAGAAGTAAATTTTAGGTTTATTTAGAGTATTATATAATAAGCTATTTTTAAATAATAAGTTAAATTATAGTTATGTAAATGACAGAAATTGAACTTAATAGAAAAGAAAGGAAAATGAAAAAGGGGCTAAATAATAAGTTTATTATTTTATAAAATAATTTGGGCTTTAATGAAATTAACCAAAAATTGAGCCTCTTTACTTATACAAATGGCCGGCTCACATTCATACATTTAAACATTTCATTTGTTTTTTTTTATTTAGCTATTTTCCTTTCTCTTAGAAATGGCTAGAACAAAAGAGAAACAAAAATCAAAACTAGAGAGAGAGAGAGAAGAAAGAAACGGGAGAAGAGAGGGGAAGAAAAGGGAGAAGGAGACCACGACAAGAGAAGAAGAAGAGGAAGAAAAAAAAGAAGTAGAGAACGGGAGAAGAGGGAGAAATCAAAGCTTCATATACAAGAAAAAAAAGGAAGTTAGTAAGTGTTTTTTTTTTCTTATGCTTTTCATTTTGGCTATTTTAATAACTTTATTTCAGAATCAGAAAGTTGTATTTAAGAATCACTATTAATATAGCAGAAAACAAATATGAATGTGGAAAACTAGTTAAACCCTCTTGAATTCACTAGGGTTTTTCTTCTTTGTCTCTGTATGAACCTCCAATGAAGTTTATGTGTTTTTTTTTTTTCGTAATACAGAAGCTAAATTAAAAGCACTGCAAAGGCTTATATTGAAGGTTATAACATCTTTTTTTTTTTTTGGTTTGGTTCTACTGTTATGTTTCAATAAACAAATGCAACACTTCGTTCAAAAAGTATCAGTAAAATGCTATAACTGGTTCTTAATTTGAACCAAAAAGATGGCCATTGTGTCTTATGTCCTTGCTGGAAATGAGTTTTAATAGAAAGTTAGAAAAAGAGTTAATTTCTAAAACAAATTGTTGAACATATGGTTTTTGATTTGACGAAAAAGAGAAAGAGGATTCAAGTAGTTGTTTCCATCTAATTCGTGATTGAGGCTTAGTTATGTTGAATTGAGAGTAATCTTTGATATTTTATCTACTTAAGAAAAGTTTTTTTTTTTTAAAGTATTTAAATGGGTACAATTTGATATTTTATCCGCAAATAATTTAGTTTGTGAAGAATTTACGTCCTTCGATTATTTTGATTTATGACTTAAGCTATGATGGAATATGACCAACTTTATATTTTCATGAATTGGTGAATTTCACAACTTTTGTGAGTGGGGATTATAGAGTGATTTCAGATTCTGCTAAAATTGTACCTCCATATGAAAGGTATTGTTAAGTTTGAACTTGTTGAATGCATTTAAATTTTTGACTCGGCTTAAAGCTAAAAGGTGTGATGAGAAGTGATATCATATGATTGAATTAGGGATGCAAAGTGCATAACTTACTTTATCAGCTATTTGTATTTAAGTACACAGTGTATTCAAAATAATTTGCAAATTTTGGTGCAAAGTAGATAAAAATAATGCCATTATTTTTAAGTTGAGCGATTGTTCTTTGAAGTCTTTATTGCTAGAATTTCTAACCTAGGCTTAGTATTTTATTTATAAAATAAATTATAGAATGAAAATAAATAAACTATAAAATTTTAAGGAAATTAGACACAATTACGACCAACATAGTCGAAATTAGAATTTTTGGGAAACGAAGATTTCTCAGTAAATTTCAGATGTGATCGCTCTGCATTACATTTCGGTTTGTCAAAAATGTTGAGCAGTGTATATAAAACCTAAAATGAAGTAGTGCTTCTGACATCGGTTTTTAGCACCGTCAAATTTTATGAAAACTAAACACATAAGGGAACAACATATCTAAAAATTAGATCGTTCCATGAGGTAATAAATTCCTAGCAAAGGTTGGAAGTCAGTTACCCTATTTGGCATGGCATACTGTCCTGTGTCTGATCAATGTATACTAAATTAGTTATTACTCAAACATTAGGAATCAAAATCAGGAAACGTAAAGGGCTACAAAATCTAGACATGACAAAAAATAACATAGTCAAAAATTAGGTTTTTATATCTAGAAACGAATTTTTAGAAAATTCAGAAATTCTGCTACCCTATTGCGAAATTGAATGAGAACAACGTCTATTCATTTAAGTATAAGTCAAGTTATAGAAATCCAAATAAGGAACTGTAAAAACCCACATAAACTAGATGAACAAGAGATGAACAGATTATGAATTTGTCTAAAAATTCCTTGCCAATTGATCCTAGAAAATTTTCAAAGTTGCCCTATGCAGTGACGAGTTATCTAAAGAAATCAAAAAATGAATTTTGATCATTTGACTTGAGTAACTTCAGTCCAAGCTTCATAGTAGTCTAAAACGCCTTAAATTCTTATTATGGTGTAATGTTCTTGTATAATAAAATTGTTCAGTTATAAGTTAACTATGCCACATTGAGAATTTTAACAAAGGTCATTTAATTTAGTTTATCGGTCGAAGCACCTATTGACTCGTCGTGATTTGAATTGGCTAGGCTTTAACTAGTGAGTGGATAACTTACTTTTCTAAAATATTATTTGAATATATTGTATGGAGTATAAATGTTTAAGAAATGATTTTAGTCTGTTCAATTATGCTTGGAAATTTTAATGGTAAAATAGTGAATTTTCATTTATTTCCACATGATTTGGATAGAGCAAATAGTAATATAACTTCGTAAAATTCTTTTAGAATTTTATGATCTGAGACGTAAATTTTAGAAATGATGTCAAATGTGTTGATGACATCTTGGAATTTTAATTCTTATTTCTTGATTACATGAAATATGATATTGAATATGTTTATATCCAATGGAAACATATATGAACTTATTTTGCATTCATGACTAAGACATGAATTTTGAAAATGGTCGTGATGCCCATTCTTGAATTTCGCAAAATCATTTAGAATACAATTTTAGTATATGATAAGAAATTTGTTTCAAGACATGATTTTGAAACGTGTCATTTTTTAAAATGATTTTTCCTTTGAAGACAAAGGTTGCCCTTTGGGGCTAGAGACATATCTAAAGGGATAGTGATACATAACTTCCCAAGGCACCAGAGATTTTAGAGATGTATCTACTACGACGGCTATACATAACACTACTAGATATTAAAGTTTTACAGAGTTGTATTTACGACGATACGTAACGCTCTTAAATATCAGAGTTTTCAGAGATTTATGATTTATGGTTAGACTGTTTCCAAAATGATATTTATTATAGCAGAAAATTTTCACATAATGTTGATTTGAGTTTTATGATTATATAATTTTCAAGTGATTCCATTACAACATATTTTGAATATGATGATATTTTTTCGAAATTGCTTTTAGAGCAGTAGAAAAGTTTCAGCATAATATTGTTACAGTTTTATAATGGTTCATATTTCAGTTTTATAGTAATTGATAAACAAGATGTTGGTTATACACTCCAAGTTGGATCTTATTATTGTAGAATTTAGCTTTCTATTTTGTATATCCTATTACGTTCTGATATCCACTTATTGGGTCTCCTGAGACTCACCCCTCACATTTCTAGTTTTGCAAGTTAGATACTCAGTTTAAAAGATATGATTTTTATAGTAGAGAGAAGACGCCTGCGAAGACATGGATATAAGAATACGCATTGCAGTCACTACAGCTCATGGGTCTAACATGTACAGAGCATTATAGTTAAAGCTAGGCATGCATTTCAGCATAAATGGCGTGGCGCCAAATGTTGTATAATATTAATATATTTTTTTATGTTTTATAGTCAGGCATATTGCCCTTATGCAATACATACATGGTCTATTATTTATTATGAGTTTATAAGAGTTACACATACATTTAGATAGACAAAGATAAAGGCTCAGGGCGACAAAAGATTCCATCACTTGTCGATAGCATCTCCGAATATAGGAATGTTACAAATATGGTATCAAGCATGGTTAGAGGTCAGTGACTACAGTAGAAGGGTGTCATCTGTATCTTTGTTCCTCGCATGGTGGCTCATTATGTAAAGTGTAGGAATGAGTCATAAGATCATTTAACCTTATTATGTATTAGGCTATTTTGAATCCTTGTTGATTAAATTGAGATGATGTGCTGTGGATTAAGCTTGAATCTCGGTAGAAACTGAACTAGTTTCGATTTTTGATAAGCCGTGTTTGTGTGAAGTGATTGGAAGTTTTTACATCCTTGTTTTATGGTAAATTCATTGAGATGTAATGCCACCTTGATGTAGACTTAGAGATGATTTAGCGGGAAATGTGGGGTTAGATCAAAGGTGGGTTACACCTCCTATAAAGATAGTGAGGGGTGATATAAAATATTTTTTATGATAGAGAAAAAGAGAAATAAGAGTATGATAAGACTTAACAAAAATATTGAATGATAATGTGGCATCTAAGAAAAACTACTTAGTAGGAAAATGATAATAGAGGATAAGAAAGTGTTAAAAGCTCACCTCAGGTTTGTGAGCTTTATATTACTAGAAAATACCTCAAGGGATAAATGTAGTATTGAAATGTATGAATATAATCAAGAATGTACTAGATTTATACATTCTAGTTTATGAAGTTATGTTTAGATAGTGACGTTAGAGAATGAAATCTCAGGCTTAATGAATCAAAAGTAAATGTCATGAAGAAATAGTTGGTCTATCTATTGATATATGTAGATGCTATGTAAATTGCAAGTAGAGACATATTTAAAATTTCATAATTAAAGTAACGGTTGAACTCTGTCTTTTAAATAAAGGATTTTAACTTTATAAAGAGGATCTTTGGCATTAAGATTTTAAGAGATAGTAGTAAAAAGATGATAAAGTTTTCTCAAGAGCATTACCTAAAGAAAATGCTTCACAGGTTTGAGATGTAAGATGCTAAGGCAAAAAGTATTCTATCTGTTATACATTTTAAGTTGTTGTCAAATGAACAATCATCCAAAACAAAAACTAAGATGAAGATCATGTCTACAAAATCATATGCAATCTTAGCTAGGAATCTAATGTATGTCATGGGACGCACAATACCTATCTAATAGATGAATTGCTTAAATAATAAAGCAAAGACGTTGATTAGCTAAGTTCAATTGAAACAGACGTGGAATTGGATCAACAATGGTAGGAACCACACAAAGTTCAGCAATGAACTTCTTCATCCAAACACCTCTCTTAGCAGCTTCTGAAACTGTTATATATTTCGCTTCGGTAGTGGAATCTATAATAAATTTTTGTTTGTAACTCTTCTATTATACTTCACCACTATTCAAGGTAAATACATATCCTGAAGTATATTTGCTATCATCTTTATCTGACTAGAAACTTGAGTTAATGTAACACTCCATTACCAACTCATGTCCTTCATGTACAAGAAACAATTCTTTAGTCCTTCTCAAGTACTTAAATGTAATGGCCCAAAATTTTTTTCAAATAAATTATTATAAGATATTAGAGACTAGAATGAAAAGTTTTCAAAACTTTAGGGGTCCAATGTGCTAATTCATGATAAGCGGGGAAAAGAAGTAAATTTTGGGGTTATTTAGAGAATTAAATAATAAGTTATTTTTAAATAATAAGCTAAAGTATAGTTATGTAAATGGCAGAAATTGAACTAATAAAAAAGAAAGGAAAATGAAAAAGGGGCCAAATAATAAGTTTAGTAAAGGAATTGCCTTGGTGCCATTTTATAAAATAATTTGAGCTTTAATGAAATTGACCAAAACCCCTTTACTTGTACACATAGCCCGCTCAAATTCATACGTCTAAATATTTCATTTGTTTTTTTTTTATTTAGCTATTTTTCTTTCTTTTAGAAAAGGCTAGAACAAAAGAGAAACAAAAATCAAAACTAGAGAGAGAGGAAAGAAACAGAAGAAAATAGGGGAAGATAGGGGAGAAGGAGATCACGGCAAGAGAAGAAGAAGAGGAAGAAAAAAAATGGTGGAGAACGGGAGAAGAGGTAGAAATCAAAGCTTTGTATACAAGAAAAAAAATGCTAGTAAGTTTATTTTTTTCCTTATGCTTTTCGTTTTGGCTATTTTAATAACTTTATTTTAGAATCAGAAGGTTGTATTCAAGAATCACTATTAATATAACTAAAAACAGATATGAATGTGGAAAACTAGTTAAACCCTCTTGAATTCAATTGGGTTTTTTTTTCGTAATACAGAAGCTGAATTAAAAGCAGTGCAAAGGCTTATATTGAAGGTTATAATGTCTCTTTTTTTTTTTTGGTTTGGTTCTACTATTATGTTTCAGTAAACGAATGCAACACTTCGTTCAAAAAGTATCAGTAAAATGCTATAACTGGTGCTTAATTCAACACAATAGATGGCCATTATGCCTTACGTCCTTGCTGGAAATGAGTTTTGATAGAAAGTTGGAAACTATGGAAAAGACTGCAATGAGTTCTTTGTTTTCTTCTTTTTCTTTTCCCCTAAAATTGGATGCTCACAAAACTATACAAACATGAGTGTATGTAAAATTAACCAACTTTATCATCTTAGAGAAATAGCTGACACAAAATTAGTGGAAAAAGAGCTAATCTCTAAATCAAATTGTTGAACATTTGGTTTTTGATACAGCGAAAAGGAGAAAGAGGATTCAAGTAGTTGTTTCCATCTAGTTTGTGAACGAGGCTTAGTTGTGTTAAATTGAGAGTAATCTTTGATATTTTATTTGCTTAAGAATTTTTTTTTTAGTATTTAAATGGGTAGGGACTTTGCTAATAATTTAGTTTGTGAAGAACTTATGTCTTTCAATTATCTTGATTTATAACTTAAGCTGGGATGGAATATGACCAACTTTATATTTTCATGAACCGGTGAATTTCACAACTTTTGTGAATGGGGATTATTGAGTGATTTCAAATTCTGCTGAAACTGTATCTCCGTCTGAAAGGTATTGCTAAGTTTGAACTTGTTGAATACATTTAAATTTTGGACATGATTTAGAGCTAGATGTGTGATGAGAAGTGATACCATATGATTGAATTATGGATTTAAAGTGTGCTAACTTACCTTATCAACTATTTGTATTTGAGTACACAGTGTATTCAAAATAATTTGCAAATTTTGGTGGGAAGTAGATAAAAATAATGTCTTTATTTTTAAGTTGAGCAACTGTTCTTTGAAGTCTGTATTGCTGGAATTTTTGACTTAGGTTTAGTATTTTGTTTATAAAATAAATTATAGACTTGAAATAAATTAATTGTAAAATTCTAAAATAACTAGACACAATTATGACCAACGTGATCAAAAATTAGAATATTTCGGAAAACGATGAGTTCCTAATAAATTTTAGAAGTGGCCGCTCTATGTTACATTCTGGTTTGCCGAAAATACTAAGCAGCATATAGAAAACTTAAAATAAAGTATTGTTTTTTACTATGGTTTTTAACACAGTAAAATTCTATTAAAACTAAATACATAAGGCAATAATATTTCCGGAAACAAAATCATTTCATGTACGAATGAATTCCTAGAAAATGTTGAAAGTCGGTTACCTTGTTTGGCACAGCACACTGTCTCATGTCTGACAGTGTATACTAAATTAGTTATAACTCAAACATTAGGAATCGAAATAAGGATCCATAAAAGATTATGGAAACTAAACATGACAAAGGATAACATAGTCAAAAATTAGATTTTTATATCTAAAATAAATTCCCATAAATTTTGGAAATTCTGCTACCCTGTTACGAAATTGAATAGGAACAATGTCTATTCATTTATGTATAAGTCAAGTTATAGAAATCCAAATAAGAAACCATAAACACATAAACTAGACGGACAAGAGATGAACATATTAAAATTTTGGCAATAAATTCCTTGCCAATTGATCCTAGAAAAATTTCGAAGTTGCCCTGTGCAGTGACGAGTTATTTAAAGAAATCAGAAAATGAATTTTGATCATTTGACTTGAG
>JAXCLQ010049242.1:0-19376 GCA_035584115.1 Cedrela odorata | reverse complement strand
CCCATCGACCCAAGGGCCAAAGAAGGCCAAGCCTATTTGGTGAAGTGGGTTTGGGACCTCTACGGCAGCGGAAACCTTGTCGAGGCGGCTGATCAGAGACTATGCGACGATTTTGACGAGCAACAGATGCAGCATTTGATGATTGTTGGACTCTGGTGTACTCACCCAGATGAAAATCTTAGGCCTTCAATGAGGCAGGTTATTCATGTGCTTAAATTTGAAGCCCCCTTGCCCATTCTGCAGCCAAAGATGCCGGTTCCATCATATTTCTCTCCACCGGTGAATATGTCTGCCATTGATCAAAACCTGTATTCTTCAAGCTACAGTTACAACAACAACTCTTCGCAGTTGACTTCGTCTTCTCCAGCTTCTTCAACGGCATCCCTTTTAAACACACGTTAAGTGTTGCTCTATTCAATTAATTTAATTTAAGATCGATCTATTCTTTGTTTAATGAAATTATAATGTAAATTTTTTTTCTTCTAAGTTAGAATTTTGTTTACTTTTTCCTTTATTTTATCCTTTCGACTAAATTCTTCGGGTATAGTGTTTATATATATATTGCACATTTTTTCTTCATAAAATAAATCATTAGATAATTTTTTATTTTTTATTTTTATTTTGATTTTTTTATCTTTTTGAATCCAATATAATACAATGATACTGAAAATAAAAATTCTTATACAAAATTTATTCATACAAATTATTAAATTTAATTTGTTTGTATATTTTACTTTAACAATTAGTTTGTAATTTGTTTATATAAAAAAAAATATTCACGTTAATAAAAAAAAATTATTAAAAAAATTAAAAATTAAAAATATTTTATTTTTGTTTAAATTAAGTGTTTGACTAAAAAACATAATATTCATTATTATTTAGAATTATAACTGTTGATACAACAAAAATTCTTCTACGGACTCAGTGTACTAGTAACAATCTCATTCTCCTTTTTGCTTGACTGATTATTTAATCTGTAACTACAACGAAACTTAAGGGGGTAAAAAGTCGGTTGCTCGGCAAGCACTCTTCAATATTTAAGTCAAAGTTTTGCTTTTAGAGAGAGAAAAAAAATGGAGGATGTAGACTTTTGAATATCAAGGTTTCACTCCTCGTACCTAGTTATCATTTATCTCATTTTATATAGATGTTTATGTCTTTCAAATTTAGTAGGATTCTATAGAATCTAGAAACAAAGATCTCGTTGTGCGAGAATTGCAGAGATTCTATTAAGTAAGTATCAGCTTTCGGATTTCGTGGGATTATGTGCCCTTTTTTATGTAGTGTCTACTGGGCTTCGAGAATTTTATTATGTATGAAATTTTACTTGTTAAAAATCATTATTGTAGAATAATCTAGGGAGAATTCGGGAAGAAAACGAATCATACATAAATACGTAACTGTAGTGAGGTCTCGAAAGCCACTGCTTGAGGCTTCTTTATATACTTGGGATGTGCTCAGGTGTTGTATGCCTAATACCTTTGTCAGCTGTGTCCGATACCTTCACAAAGTGCTCTCTGAATGAGGTTCTAACCCGAAGCCTTCTAAATGACCAAAAAAGGTCTCGGCTCTTACTACTTCTGAGGTTATTGTTATCCTCTAGGTAGTTCTTCTCGGGTTTATACCAGGTCTCAGGATATTACCTATCTCTTTATGAAATTCTATTATGAACTTATGGCCTATTAGGTTTTACATATATTCTGGACTATATACCTAACATCAAATCCCCTAATTTTAGTCAAAAATAACTGTTTTTTGACAAAAACTAAAAGCTATCATTTGAAAAGACGCTGGATTCCAGCTGGAATTAAGTGTCTAACTTGAAATCTGCTAGTCTCCTATACGTGGCAGATTATGGTTGGTTCTTGGGATCACAATGCTTTAGGCCCCAAGAGATCGTGTTGGCTCTAATGATGGCCGCCTACTTTCTCATTAATGAGGGATATCCTCTCAGCTACTCTTTTGACGTTGTGTTATCTTACCCCTTGATCTATAATGCATATCAACGACTGAGGTTCTTCTATTTCTTTAAATACCTTCCCTTTTCATCTTTTTACCTCTTTTTGTCTTCATTTTTACGCCATCATTCTCAAAGTTTTTCAAGTAGTTTCAACAATAACAAAACTCAAACTTTCGACGACAATTTCTAGTTCTTTTCTTCAACAACGATAACCAGTAAGTCTTTATTTCTTCTCTTTACTCATTATTGTTGAATTTGTAGCATTATTGATTGGTTTTAACACTTAGTAGATAATTTCCTAGGTCAAGAGACCTTAGGCATTTACCTTGTGAGTTGTTAATGATCTTGGAGCAGCTCTTAATTGCCTATTTTCTTCTGTATGAACAGATATGGACTATGTTGATAACGTGGCTACTTCCAGGAGAGATAACTCCGAAAGAGAGATGGCCATTATCCATGCTCCTGCTCCCATTTCAGACATATGAAACTCGACGCCATATGAAGCAGATTGGTATTTTTCAATTATCACAAGGTCGGATTTAGAGGTTTACACTATATGTTATAGTATCCCCGAGGGGTTTATCTGAGGGTACCAGAGGTAGATGAACTCTCAAGCTGTCTACTTGAGAGGGAGATTGCTTTCAACGATGAGTTATTTCATTTAAGTGTTAGGCTTCCTCTTCAACCCTACTTCGCCCAAATTCTCGCCTCCTTTAGAATTCTCCCTTACCAAATAAATCTAAAAGTTGGAGAATCCTGACTGGCCTATGTGTTTTGTGGCACCAGATTTCTGACTTTGACCCCTCCATTGAAGAGATAGAACAAATGTATGTATTGAAGAGAAATCCTATAACAAGTCCAGTGTGGTATTACCTTCAAAATGGCCCCAAAAAACAGAACCCTATCACTGGTAATCCTTCCAGTAATAAGAACTGGAAGAACAAGTGATTTTTCATCAGTGGAGATTAGAACTCCAATCCTGACACCCTCGTGCTAAGATTGTTTAGGAAGGCAATCACTTGGAGTGATTTGCCTGAGTTAGATCTTCATAGACTTGAAAGGGTGAAGGTGGTTAGATCGTTCGTGTCTAGCCAAAGAACTCTGCTTTTTGACGATGACCTAGTCTTGTCAGGTGCTATGGATTCTTGTGTGTCCAATGGCGATTTGGCTTTAAAGAAGGTCACCCAAAAAGGTAAATCTCTTGAACTTTTTTCTTTCCTTGTATTTGAGCCACGGTGTCTAACCTTAATGATATTTGCTATGTAGGAGAAACTACTTCTAAAGATCATGCTTCAGACCCGTTTGAGATGCTACAACGTTTGGCAAAGGGCAAAAAGGTCATGAAGGCCTCTAAGCTTTCCAAGGCTGCTTTGAAGGGCCCAACCGGGGCCTCAGCCTCTTCAAGTGTTGCTCGGCCCCCTAAAGCCAATAAATCATAGACTCCTAGCAAGGGAGTGGTGAGTCGATTTCCTCTCAGTCTTGCATAAGAGGGAAGTTTCTTTTAATTTGGCTTCTGACTATTTTGTGTTGGTGATTTTCAGCTTCTATACTCGACTATGCTGCAGCAAGGTGCCTTTGTGGATGACTTCTCTAGCGCATTGAAGGTTGAAAAAAAAGTAGAGAAGGCAGAGAAGAACTTAGTAAAGACCAAGTTCGAATATGACTTAGGAGGCTTTGGACTGAGAAAAGCTCCAGCTCAAGTCAGCTACGGTAGAGTCTTTTCTTGCTGAGGCTAATAAGAGGTTGAACGTCCAGAGTCAAAGATTAATGGCTTAAGGGAGAAGGGTTAAAGGCGTCTTCAGGATTTTAACAAGGCGTGTGAAGAGCTATAGCAAAGCCTAGATGCGGAGAGGCAACGAAATTTGCTTTTGTGCAGACAGATTGAAGAAGGCGACAATATGATGCAGACTCAGCTTCGGGAAAAGGTCAACGACAACATTGACCTGACCTGTGAGATGTTGCAGGTTGAATATTCTCACCTCAATCTGAGCTGGTTATATGCAGCATTGAGGAGAAAGCCATCGCGTCGAGACGAGGAGTTCTCCGGAAGGGTTCTTCTTGTAAGGGAGGAACACCCTAACTTTAAGACAGCATACGTGCCTCTCATGGAGTCTATCACCGGTCCTTCTACTGATCTGCCAGATGCCACTGTGATCGAGCCGGTGGAGGTTTCTTCTACTGAGGTGGTGGAGGTTCCTCTTGCTCCTGAGGCTCTTCTTGTTGCCGAAGTCGCCTATGCTCCTAAGGCTTCTCTTGATCCTGATACCTCACCTACTGACCCTCCAGCTGATCCTACAGCCGACCAAACCCACTAAAGACATCGTTTATATTTTATTTTATTTTATTAACAAATAATGTAATAGAATTATGAATAAAATATTTGTATTCAATCCATTGCATTGTTCTGATTTTTCTTTCTTCTTTATATCTTGTGCTTGGCATCCTTTGTTGAATTTCTTTGTTACGATAAATTGAGTATCTTCAAGCAAGAACCTTGTTAGTTTTTTAACTCTCGGACTTAACATAATTAGGATGCTATTACCTTGGCTTGAAGTTGTTGCTGATAATAATCCAAAACTTGTCGATCCATATACCTTTTGCATTTATTCTCAGAACTTAATTAGATCTTAGATATTCTTGTCCTTAGGCGCCCATGCATTCTGACATGTTCTGAGGTTATGTCCGAGGCTTTTTTCAAGTAATGGGTCTTATTATTCAGAGGTGATTTGAGGATTTAGTCTTCTTGAAATCATACTTGCATCACGCCTGAGGCCATGCTCAAGACTTTTTCAAGCTTGAGATGACTGCTAGATATATTTTCCTGAGAACCCTCTAACCCTTGTATTCTTTGATATCATGCTTAAGGTTTATTCGAGTTGGGGACAATATTACCTCGTGGTGGATAAGAATGTGATCACCCTAGAACATTTTTGCTCTTGTACTTCCTGAGGTAGTGCTCAGGGCTTATTCGAGCTGAAGATACTATTACCTCGGGTTAGGAATATAAATTGGACGTTTTGGATCCAAGTCACCTGTGTTTGGGCTTTGAGAGGACATTAACCCGAGACGAATAGAAAACTTACCATCTGGAAACCACTTTTGCTCTTGTATATCCCAAGGTCATGGTCATGGCTTATTCGAGTTATGGATAATATTACTCCTGATGTAAATGAAAATGAACATCTGGGAATCGTGTCACCCATACTTGGGTTTCGGGAGGAGATTATCCCAAGATGTTTAGAAAACTTAACCGTTTGGAAACCACTCCTGCTCTTGTACGTCCTGAGGTCATGCTCAGGGTTTATTCGAGTTGCAGATAATATTACTCCAAAAGTGAATAAGAAGTGAACATTTGGGAACTGATCTCCCATACTTAGGCTTTGGGAGGAGATTACCCCGAGATGTTTGTATTTTTTTTATTCTCTTGGCTTGGATTCATCTGTTGATCAATACTTTTCCTCAAGAGCTATTTAGTGAAAAATAACTTTATTTATTTCTAGGGCAAAAATTGTTAGAATTTTTTATGATTCTAAGGGTAATACAACTTCAAGCGTTCAATATTCTACGGCTTTCGGACTCTATTTCCTGTCGGGGACTCTAGCTTGTAGACTCTGAGTTTAAGAATTTGAATGACTTTGTACGGACCTTCCCAATTTGCTCCAAGAACGCCTTCTCTTGATACTTTAGTATTCAGAGTCACTTGTCTCAGGACCTAGTCTTCTACTTGAAAGAAACGATGTCGAACGTGTTTGTTATAATATTTGGTCACTCTTTGTTGGTAGGTCGTTGCCCTTATCATCATCTGATCCGTTTTTTCTTCCAAAAAATCTTGCTCCAAGCGCTAGTTTCGGTCATTAGACGTCTCGTTGTAATTGCTTATTTGAAAAGAATGTATGTCGACCTTAATAGGAGTTTCCCAAGTGGCCACCTTCTGAGTGATTCGGTAGGCCCAAAGAACCTCGGGAAGTTTGTCAATATATGCATCTTTGTGTTCTTTAAGGTTCTTTTTAAGTGCCTTCTTGATGATCATATCAGCGGCTTCCACTTGCCTAATGGCTTTTGGATGAGCATGAGTTACAAATATGAGGTCGATAGAGTAGTTCGAGCAGAATTCCCTAAAAGTCGAGTTGTTAAATTACTTTCCATTATCTGTGATCAGCACTAAAGGTATCTCGAAGTAGTAGATGATATTATATTTGACAAATGTAGTAACTCTTCTCTTAGTGATAGCGGTTAACAGTTCGGCTTCTACTCACTTGGTGAAGTAATCATTGGCTACTACTGCATATTTGGTGTTGGCTTGAGCCAGGGGTAAGGGTCCAATAAGGTCGAGTCCCTACGAGGAGAATAGCCAGGGGCTCGATAAAGGCATTAGGTTCTCGGGAGGTTGCTTTGGAATGTTATTATACACATGACATTCATGGCAAGTTTTTGCTACCTGCACTACATCTTGTAAGAGTGTTGGCCAATAGTACCCTTGCCTCAGGACCTTGTAAGTCATGGACAGAGCTTCTCCATGTCCACCACATACTTCGTGATGGATTTCTTCTAAAATCCGAGTCGCTTCCTTGGGTCTGAGACATTTAAGGTATAAAGTATTGTAACCCCGTTTGTACAACTCTCCTTCAATTATAATGTACCTTATCAACCTATTTTTTAATCTTTCTTACTTCTTCCTTATTGTCTAGGAGTTTACCATCTTAGATGTAGGATTTTATTTCATCGATTCAACAATTGTGGGGATTCAGCTGAGCTATATAGGGTTTGTCATTGTTTATTTATGTGCTTTTTTGCTTCAGTACTTCAATTGGGACTGAGGCTGAGATACTTCCTTTGAAGGTAGAGGCCAACTTTGCCAGCATGTCTGCCTTCGAGTTTTCTACCCTTAGGATATGTTTTATTGTGACAATCTTTAGCGTGCTAAGGAGTTGCTTAGTTTTCTCCAAGTAAGCTTGTATGTTGTTTTCCCTAGCTTGGAACTGTCCATCTATTTGGCTGGCTATTAGTTGGGAGTCACAGTAGATATCTAGGCTCGTGATTCCCAATAACTAAACTAACTTTATCCCTACAATCAGTGCCTTGTACTCTACCTCGTTGTTAGTGACCTTAAAACTGAATTTTAAAAAATACATTACCTCGGTTTCATCTAGGCTTACAAGGACTACCTCAGCTTCTTCTTCTTGTGCATTCTAAACTCCATCAATGAAGAGACTCCAGATCGGCTCGGATTTGTATGAGACAGTTGGATCTTTTAACTTCTATTCGGAATGCCTTTCCAAGATCTAACAGATGAGGAGATGCTCTGTTATTGATCTTTCAACTATGAAATCTATTGGGGCCTGCCCCTTTATCGCCTTCCTGAGTTTGTAGTTGATATCATACTCACTGAGCTCGACCAACCACTTTACTAACCGTCTTGAGAGGTCAGGTCAGTAAAGAATCTGTCTCAGGGACTGGTTTGTTAGTACCACCACCTTATGGGCCTAGAAGTATGGCCGCAACTTTCTTTCTGCTATTACTAGTATTAATGCTAACTTCTCAAGGGGTGAATATCTCGTCTTGTTGTCTAATAATACCTTGCTAGTGTAGTAGATGGGTTGGATTCTTTCTACATCCTCCTTTACCAAAACTGAGTTTACCGAGCAGTCGCTCACTACGAGATAATAATACAATATGTCCCATGTTTTTTGTCTTGTTAGGTATGGCAGTGATGCGAGGTATTATTTTAGCTCTTGAAAACTACACTCGCATTCTTTTGTTCATTCAATTTTCTTTTCCTTTTTCATAATCTGGAAAAAGGGGAAACATTTGTCTATGGTTTTAGACAAAAACCTGCTTAATGCTGCCACTCGTCTTGTCAGGCTTTAAAGTTCTTTGAGAGTGGATGGGGATTTTAAATTGAATATAACCTTGATCTTTTGTGGATTAGCTTCAATACTTCGTTCATTGACCATATATCACAAGAACTTCCCAGCCTGAACTCCAAATGCGCATTTCTCAAGTCTCTTCCAAATGTTTCAGATGGTCTTGGGCCTTCAAAGACTTAGTGATTATATCATCCACATAAACCTCTATGGTTTTTCCAATTAGTGGCTTAAAGACCTGATTGACCAGCCTTTGGAAGGTTGCTCCAGCATTCTTTAGTTTGAAGAGCATTACCTTATAACAATATAACTCATGTTTAGTGATTAACGCAGTCTTCTCCTGATCTGGCTCATGCATTCTGATCTGGTTATATCCCAAGAATGCATCTATAAAACTTAGCAGCTCGTGCCCCGCTATTGAATCTACTGACTAGTCAATTTTGGAAAGCGAAAAACTAACTTTGAGGTAGGCTTTATTCAAATCTGTGAAGTCTACGCATATTCTTCACTTTCCATTGGCTTTCTTGACTATCACCACATTCGACACGCATTTTGGGTAGAACACTTCTTTAATAAACTTGGCCTTCATCGGTTTATCTACCTCGGCATTCACCTTTTCTTTTCTCTCAGCATTTAATGGTCTTTTTTTTTGCTTTACCGGCTTGTATTGGAGATTGATTGCGAGACGATGAGAAATCACCAGGGGGTCAATCACTGGCATGTCTTCGTGTGTCTATGCAAATACGTCAATGAGCTACCTCAGAATGTCTTTGAGTCTTACTTTCAACTTCTCAGGGAGATAAGCGCCAATGTTGACCATTTTCTGAGAAGTTATTTGGTCTAGGATAACAGACTCAAGTTCTTCTGCTGGCTCTAACACTGATGGTTTATCATCCCACTCGATTTCCTGATCGAATCTTTTCGTAACCGGTTCATCCTGTAAGTTGTTGTTATTTGCTTCTAGAACTTCTCTCTAGAGATGTTTTGACAGACAATATGAATTTTTGGAAGAGGCTGCGAAGCATGAACGAGTCTCCTTCTGACTCCCTTTGATGATTCTGATCCCCTCTAATGTTCGGAATTTCAATTTTAAGTAATGCATATTCTCTACTGCCTTCGTGGTTCTAAGGAAAGGTATCCCAAGAATCATTGTGTAAGGCATCATGATATTAACCACTTGGAATTCCACCATTGTTGTTTTTTGGTACAGTTTTCTCCCATAGTGATGGGTAGTTACACTACCCCTACCGAATAAATACACAACTCTATAAAACTATGAAGGGTAGTCTCAATAGGCCTTAACCTCAGTCCTCGATTCCTAAGGACTCCAAAGTTTCCTTAAAGATGATGTCGGCCAAGCTTCTCGTATCTACCAAAATTCGGCTAACCTGAACTGTTCCCACTGTCAAAGTTATTACCAAAACATCATCATACGGATAATGAACTCCTACTTCATCCTCATCTATAAACATAATGAGCACCGAGGCGACTTTTTACTTCTTCTCAACTCTCACATTCATAAAGTGAATATCCGATAAAGAATTTGGTAGTGAATATTTCGAATAATTCTTCTTCGATCTATTCTAATTTCTCGCCAATGTTGTCCCTCAAGAAATCACCATGACCGTTCCCCATGTCTCATCTCATGCTCGTCTTCTTGGTTCAAGGCTCTAAATTCCTCTTTATTACTTGCCACGAAATCCGATAGGTAATTATTTTGGATCAGGATTTCAACTTGATTCTTGAGATCGAAACATTTATCTGTCAAGTGTCTAGCGCTTTGGTGGAATTAGCAAAACAGTTACCTATCCAGGATGTGAGCAAACTTTTTTGCCTCGTCTCTTCTCGGTGAACGATATCCTGTCAGAAGAAATTCTTCTCTTTCACCTGAAGTTTTATTCCGCTCTTGGACCTGTCTATTCTTTCTTTTGAAGCCTTAAAGGTCTCTCCTGTTGCCACGTCTTCTTCTCGAGTCTGTCCTGAGACTTCGTGTTTCACTGCGAGATTGTGGTTCGAAGGCCTTTTCTTCCCTCAATTTGAGGGCAATCTGATCTTTAATCTCAATCTCATTTAACAACTTCCTCCGAGCTGTTTCATAGGTTGTAAAAGATGACTTTCACACAGAATACCATCATCTATCCACCTGCAAGCCTTTCTTGAGACCTTTCAAAGCCAAGGAGTAATGATAAGCCCTCAACTCCATCACCTCGTCATGGTATCTTTTGACGAAGTTCCTGAGACTTTCACCCTCCCTTTGCTTTTTGAGCAATAATGAACTTAGAATTTTGAGGCTAACAGTGGCCCCCCTAAGCTCGTTCACAAACACTTCGTATAATTGCTCAAAACTATAAATGCTGCCACAGGTAAGGCTAGTGAACCACTTCCTTGCCTGCCTTTTCAAAGTCAACGGGAATAAACGGCACATCTATGACTCGTTCAACCCGTGGATCAACATCATCTCCCTGAAAAGATCCATATGTAGGGATGGATCAGTTTTCCCTGTAAAATGAATGATTTGTGGCATCTTAAACTTCTTGGGAAGAACAAGATTCAATATCTTTTGCGAGTAAGGGGATTTGGAATAGAATCTCATTCTCGGCGCAGGCTCATGATCCTTTCTTCGCTCTTTTCTCTTTTGGTCCTCCAACTCCTCGACTAACTTTCTGACACAGGCCTCAAAATTGTAAACCCGGTTGTTATTTTCCTTGGACTTCCTTCTTCAAAGCGGACTTTGCAGAGAGCCTTCTCTTCGTCATTTCTAATTGAGAAAAGTTTTCATGTCTTCCAAACCAGAACTGTTATTTGATCCCTGCTTTCGAATAATCATTGAATTATCCGGCGAGTATTCGAATGCTGGTTTGGGTTAATGCTGGTTTCGGTTCATTAATGAGCTTGAAGCCAGCCTTACCACCTCGTAGTTCTTCAAGTGGATAATTTGCAATCTTTCCTTTCCCCTTCTCTTCGGTGATATATCTCTTCCTAGTCGTGTTTCTCCGTAATTCGGTTTCGTGGTTCACTGTGTGTAAAGCGTTTGAAATACTGCTTTGCATAACTTCTATCGTCATAAGTGTCTCTATCCCTTGAGAACAGACTTGAAGCATCTTCTTCATCCTTGCCACTTCCTCAACCAAAGTTTGAATTTGTCTGTCTTTCTCCGTATGCTACTTTTCGTTATCAGCCAGCTTCTTGGCCAACCAGGGAGTTTCTATGATCCTTTGATTGGAGGGAATTTGATGTGGTGATGAAGCTTTTGAACCATGGTTTGCACCCTCTAATGGTGGTGGTTAATTACCGAGATTCTGATTAATCACCGCATTCTCCTTAAGGGTATTATTGTGCGAATTTCCCCTTGCACCACTCGGTTCCTTATTACATATGTTCGGGAAGTAGTCATGTTCTTCTTTAACGGTGGTTTCTGCCTTTTTGTTTATATTTTCCTCAAAGATGGCACTAAATGTTAATGCAGCAAAAATTCTTCTTAAACCCAATGCACCAGCAACAATCTTCTTCTCCTCTTTACTTGATTGATTGTTTAACCTGCAACCACAACGAAACCTAAAGGGGTAAAAAGTCGGTTGTTTACCAAAAATCCTCCAATGCTTAAGTCAGAGTTTTGCTTTTAGCAAGAGAGAGAAGGCAGGATATAGGCTTTTGAATATCAAGGTTTCATTTCCTATACTTGGTTGTCATTGACCTCATTTTATAAATGTTTGTGTCTTTCAAATTTGGTAGGATTCTATGTAATATGGAAACAAAGATCTCTTTGTGTGAAAATCGCAAAAATTCCATTAAGTAAACATCGGCTTCCAAATTTCGTGGGATTATGAGCCCCTTTTGTATAAAATGTGTCTACTAAACTTTAGGATTCTTATTATGTAAAGAATTTGACTTGTTAAGAATCCTTATTATAGAATAATTCGGGGAGAATTTGGGAAGAAAACGAATCTTTCATAAATACGTAACTATAGTGAAGTCTCGAAAGCCACTACTTGAGGCTTCTTTATATATTTGGGATGAGCTCAAATATTACATGCCTGAGACCTTTGATAGTTGTGCATGAGACCTTCACGAAGTGGTTTTTAAATGAGGTTCCAACTCGAAGCCTTCTAAATGACCAAAAAAAGGTCTCGGCTCTCACTACTCTAGAGGTCCTTGTTATCTTTTGGATATTGCCTATCTCTTTATAAAGTTCTATTCTAGGCTTGTAGTCTATTGGACTTCACGTATATTCTAGACTATAAACCTAATAATAACATTCCAATATTTAAAATTTTCTTGATACTAAAATCCATCTATTGTATATTAAGTGTTTGTTTGACGGTTTTAATTAGCAATATATAAATATTAAACTAAAAATATAAGTACTTATCTATATGTTTAATTATTAATTTTATATAAGTATTTATTAAATTTAAATAGCACTAAAATTAATTTTTAAATTAATATATAATTACATACTAATTAAAATAATACTTAACTTATTTTACGGATAAGTGTTTTAATAATTTTTAAAGAAAATACTAAATAAAAAATATTAAAATACATGAACACTTGAATATTTTAATGCTTTCTCTCTCAAACGAACCATTAGTCATCCATCTATTATTTCGTATGCTCTTCAGCGCCTCTTCTATCTACTATTTCATAATTTTGAATAATATATTTGTTTTTTATTCATAACTCTTAATATAAATATTTGTAAACTATTAATTTTGATATGTTGTACCTTTTATAGATGATTAAACAAACTTAACATATTAGAAAATAAATAAATTTATAGGAGTATTTTTAAACTTATAATTATATACATTTATTTAAATATTTGCATTCAGAGTTAAAGTTAAAATTTTAATTTAATTTTGTTCATATAATTAGCTAATTTTTAGTGTTAACTTAAAAAGCAAACATTAATTTTAAAACATCTTAATAACTAAAACCAAATTATATTCATACTTCAAACAAAAAGTAAACATGCATTTAGTAAAAATTTAACATTTAATAGGTTCAGATCGGGTTGACCTAAAATTCAGATCTAACCGGTCTATTAAGACTGCAACAAAATTATAAATACTAAATTATATATAGAAAAATAAAAAGACATTTAATGAAATAAAAGTACAGAAAAGAAATAAAAAAGACAGATAGATAGATATTATTTAAAAATCAGGAGGATAACCATCATTTTTTCCTTTAATTTTCATGCTGAGATCCTAAAGAATGAATAAAATGAACAAAGAATTAGATGATAAAGAAGAGGTGATATGATATGGGAAAACAAAAATGTACTTAGATTATATTTGGAATTCAATTTTTCAATTTTCAAAATTTAAGACAAGTGTCATGAATCAAGTTGATCTGCCACCTTGTAAGGTTAACTGATCTATGTGCAATATTTTCTTACTAGAATTGATCAAATCAATTTTATTTTAATTTATATTACTTACAAAAATTATTAAAACTTGGGCACCTATCATTCTAAAGCTTTATATATATATATATATATATATATATATATCAGTTTGATTTCATATCTCACTACTCCATCCTCAAACCCACCTGCATAATTAACTAATGGCTCGAAAGGTTATTAAGAAGGAAAACAAGAAACGTGCTCCTTCAAAAGTAGAAGCCGATATCGATGCTTTAAAGCATGGCCAGATCTTCCACTGCAACTCATCAATGCAAATTCATGGCAGAAATCTTTAATGCTCGACACAAATTATGGAGGAGTAACCAAGTCCTGAAGAGAACAAACAAAGCAATGTAATTCACAAGCAATACTGCCATGGCTTGAACTATACGACAGCAACGAAAACACGAAATTTAAGCTCTCCATATCATTTCATGAAGGAGAGTGGAACTGGAACACCGCATTCTAAGTTACTCAGAAAAGTAAGAAACAATTATATGATGGATCTCATACCAACTATGATTAGGTATGACCTGCAAAATGTAGTATATACACATGTATATCAAATAACACAGACTTTGGTTAACTATGTCAGGTTGTCAGGTTGCTGCTAGCCTCAGCCATGGCTAAACACAACCTGGATATAAGGTAAGACTTTCTTAATAAAAGCCCAAGTTTATGTCTAGACATTCAGCAAAGATCACACTACTGCTGTTTTTCAATGGCTTTAAGTCAACTCTAGCCCATCGAGCCAAGAGATTTAAAAGAAAATACTGGTATCATATATGAATAAATCAAGATAAGGCGCTAGTGCCTCTAATCTAAAAGAAAGTCCTTATCAACCGATATTCAAGTACACAAACTATGGAGAGAGATTGAAACTGAAACCTCCTCACTAATTTTATTGAATAAGCAGCTGGACAAAAAATTGAACAAGTAAAATTCTGAATAATCTGACAGCTATGTCCTTGTGGAGATTCAATTGTATAGAACCTAAAAATAAAAATAAAAACATCTCTGGTGCTAGAATCCAGAACATTGGACAAAAGTAAATAAATTTTTTACAAATCATGGAGAATTGAACGAGAAAATACAATTTATGTAGCTGTGCCTCCACAAAACCACGCAAAGAGTACAAACAACAAGCTTCTACCTTTCTGCATCAAGTGTTGGAGAATCTTCCATCTGGCCAGCTAACTGTTCCAAAACTGAGTATATTACATCTTTCATGGGATGCAACCTATCTGACACAGTGAAAGCATGAACCTTATTTTTAATTTCTATCCAACTAATACCTTTTTCTTTCTTCACCTGTCTCTCATTCATAAGCTGTCTCGCTTTCTCTATCAATTCCCTTTTCCCAAGAGCAGCATATATACTTGAAAGCAGTACATAGGATGCAAAGGACTGAGGCTCCAAATAAATTAGTTCTTCAGTCACTTTTCTTCTCAACTCCCTATCATTGTGGATTCTACATACACCGAGTAATTCCTTCCAAAGATGACCATCATGCTTACAAGGCATCTTCGTGACCTGGTTCATTAACTGGTCAAAACATCCATCTCGGCCCAAGAGATTAATTAAGCAGACATAATGTTCTAGATTGGGAACAATGCCAAGATCACGAGTCATGGACTCAAAATACGTAAGCCCTTCCTGCACTAGACCCAAATGGCTACATGCATTAAGAATAATAACCAAAGTGATCCCATCTGGCTTAACATTTGATCTAACCATGTCATTAAATATTCGTATGGCCTCTTCATCATAACCATGCTGTGCTAAAGCAGAAATCATTGTGTTCCACAACACCAGATCTTGCTTATCATCAGTAAGATCAAAAACACGCCTGCCAACTTCAAGACTCCCACATTTCGAATACATGTCAATGAGAGAACTCTTAATTATTGTATTAGTTCTAAAATTTGTTCTTATCAAACAACCATGTATTTGTTTTCCATGTTTAAGTGAAGCTATACAAGCACAAGCACAAAGACAACTACTAAATGTAAATGGATCAGGTCTAATGCGAAGAACCATCATCCTTGTAAATAAATCAAGTGCCTTATGACCTAAACCATTTCTAGTGTACCCGGCAATCAAAGCCGTCCATGAAACCGGGTTCTTTTCAGGCATCTCATTGAATAACTTACAAGCAGATTCCATATCCCCCCATTTGGCATAGCCTGAAACCAAAGTGGTCCAAGCAAGAATATCCCTAACTTTCATCTCATTAAACAACCTCCTAGCATCACTCATCCCTCCACACTTTGCATATGCATCAAGAACCGAGCTAGAAATTACTACATTTGATAAAAAACCAGTAACCAAAATCTGCCCATGAACCTGCTTGATGAGCTTTAACTCCTCCATTTTCACACAAATAGCTAAAACAGCAGCAAAACTAAACTCGCTATACCCAATACACAACCTCCTCAACTCTTTATAAAACCTTAAACCCTCATCAAAATCCCCACTCTGTGCATACCCCATAATCATCGTATTCCACGAAACAACATCACTCTCCGGCATTTGATCAAACAACCTCCTAGCAGGCTTCATCATGCCCGAGTTAGCATACCCAGAAAGCATATTGTTATAACTATACAAATTTTTAACAGGCATGTTAACAAATACCTTGCGTGCATCAACATCGCTGCCACATTTGAAGTACATATTGATCAAATGGTTTGATAACAAAGTTGTGGGCGTTTTCCGCCGGGTAAGCTTCAAATGGAGATGAACCCATTTGCCTAATTTCAAAGACTTTGTGTTTGCGCACTGTTGCAAGAGAAAAGCTAGTGTTTCTGAGGGTAGGCGAAGACCTTTTTGTGCTAATAAGTCAAGTGAAGAGATGGCCTCAGAGAGCTTGCCTTCAGAGATGAGACCGAGGAAGGATTGGATGAGGCAGTTGTTGGGCCGCTTCTTCCGATTTGAGCCACTTGAAAAGAAATTAGAGGGCATTGGCAGCTCCGGTGAGCATCGCCGGTTGTTAGTGAAGAGCAGTGACAGCGTAATTGTTATGTTCTGTGTACCTGTTGGTTTGATGCAACGCGGGGTTTGGGCCACTATCTTTTTTCTGTTGGGCTTCACCGTAAGTTAGTAAATGTAACCCATCTAATACGTTGCTTACTAACACGAGTAAAATGAATTCCTATTAAATTAGGTTTTTTTTTTTTTAAAGGAAATTAGATATTGAAATATATGTGATAACATTTTACGTTAGTTTTATTTTGGAAAAGATAAATAATAATATTATACATTCTAAATAACTATTCATGTTCTTTTATATCAAGTAATGTGATATTTGTTGACTAAATAATAAGTCGAGTTAATAAGTCATTTTGAAAATTATAAAAATTTACAATCTAATTGACAATGGTAGCGCTTCCATTGGACTTGGGTATGATGCGTTGTCTAATTATTCAGTTCAGCCCATACGAGGATACAACTGTTAGAAGTAGTTGTACTCTCTCACGATCCATATACAAAACTAGGGAAGTGTATTGGTGCAAGTTTTTTTTTTCTTTTGATTAGATAGAGAGCTAAGAGAGAACAAGGGAGATAAATGAATAGTATTTACATTGTGATATAAACGGCGCTTTCCAATTGTGCGATTAATTTATAGATCAATGATTTCATTTTAAGGCAAGTAAATCAATTCTAAATATATAATCATCTATGTATATAAATTTTTATATAAATTCAATCATACAAATTAATATGACATTATTTTATTATTATCACATATTGTATAATTTTGCCGAAGTAAATGAAAATTCACGATAGTAAAAGAGAAATAAATTATATAGGATACAGTAACAATGTAACTTTATATATTAATTATATATAAAAGAGTTTATATACCTAGTATTATTTTATTGATAAATATTGAAAACAAATAATGACTTATGTTTCTAAATATTTTAATGTTGTTCATGTTGTAAGATTTTATTAATAAAGTTGAGGATTTGATGATTATGCCGATAAAATACTATGCATTCACTGTATTTTATATTTTTTAACAAACAAATTCTTGTATGAAAATAATGCATGCAAAATAAAATGTTAATAGAATTAGACATGTGACATAATTTAATTAATTAAATATTTTACTTATCATACATATTTATACAATGAATCAATAATAATAATAAAGGGTAACAAATCTAACTCTAATTTCTATTCTCTTAAGGCTAAAATACATATTGACCTTATAATTCTTTTAGGTTTCATAAACTTATAATCATATATTATCTAAGACAACTTTTGTGTTTACTATTATGATTATTATTTTTTAGTATTGACATTATTGATCAAAGATTTACTGAAATCCTATTAAATATATATATATATATATATATTTTATTATAACGCAATTAGAATATTTTTATTTATAAACATTGATATTTATTCTAAAAAATATATGAACAAAATTTATTCTTTATATATATATATATATATTTCTAAATTACTAACACTTAAAATAGTTATACGTCTATTGAAATTCTGTTAAATTAAATTTGTTATAATATAGTTTAGATATTCAAACCCAGAAGAATCATATATAGTCATATAATACAAGGAGAAATTTGCCCACACATACCACAAACGAGAATTCGAAATCTAGCCATATTCCTATCCTAGATATGATGCATTGGAACTTACTAACAACTAATATACCAATATTATTGGTATATTAGTTGTTAGTAGGGTGTTCATAGGTTCCGGGTTGACCTGGAACCTTGTGGAATCGAACCGGTCGGTTCGGTTTTCGAACCGAAACTAGTTTAATTCGATGCGGTTCCGGTATTAGAAATAAAAAACCGAATTATTTCGGTTCGCTTCCGATTCTTTATCTTATGGAACCGAATCGAACCGACGAACCAAGTTCAACCCGCTTGACCCAGACCTAACCCAACCCAGAAAAATTAAAATAACAAAAATGAAAATTTGCCCTAATCTCCTCATTCGTTTGTTCATTTGCACTCCTATTCACTCTCATCTCCTCCAAATTCAAGAGAGATTTCAATCCGTGGATCGTGCTGGATCGATCGATATACTAGTAATCAAGCGCCTTCAAGCAAGGATTAAATGTCAGTCTGCAATTTTTGTTTGGGTATTGGCTCGAATCTCTCTATTCTTCCTCAACAAACGCAGGCTTTGTTCTTCCTCAACAAACGCAGTCCTCCATCACCAGGTTAGCTTCTCTTTTGTTGATGAGAAAACTGGAGATATATAAGAATTATGTTCTGTTTGAATTTTTGAAAACTACTGCAACTTTACGTTAACAAGCTTGAAACTTTGGATTTCGCACAAATGGGTTCAGATCATATTTTATGATATTTGAATAAGTTATTTATTTGTTTTATATTCATGATATTCTCTATATATATATTTCTTTATCCACTTATTTGCAGATTTTAGCCCCATTTTATTAAAGCTTTGCTTAATTGCTTTGAGCTTTGACTCCAAATTTCTGTACGAATCATGAAGTTTCCCTTCCCTTGCACTCCATTCCAGCTTCCAGGATTTTGTTGGATTTGTTATTCAATTACAGACTTATGCAGTAATTCACATACAAATATTTAGTCCTTTCCCTTATTTTTTGTTTCACATTTCTCGTTCAAAGCAACGAGATTCATAGGTCATGTTACGGTGTTGCACCTTTACAGTTAAATTAAAACCTTCTTTAAAATCTCTTAGAATTTGTTTGAATCTTTCCTTTAAAACATAACCCAATTGGGGAATACTTGTAAATTCAATCTAAAAGTCAAATTGAAAATAATAGTGATGCCCAGTGTGTAAGAAACAATACATTTGGATGGTCAACTTGATGAATAATATTTTTTTTATTTGATGAAAAAGTTGTCTATGCATCTCAGTATGAACTTTTAATATTGAGTCCATATAATAGTATTAAGAAGTTTGTGTGGAGTTGTTTAAAATATGAGCATGACTTTACAAGTCTAGACTGACCATTACAAGTCCAAATGACTTTTGAGTATTTATCTCTCATGTCTATGAAATGACATATTGAATTCGAAATGTATTTATTAAATATGCCTATTAAATGTTGCTTGGCAAAATTGGATTAATTCTCTTAATTAAGCAAAGCTTTAATAAGAATTGTGGTTAGAGA
>JAXCLQ010049211.1:0-19382 GCA_035584115.1 Cedrela odorata | reverse complement strand
TATATATATTAATAATCATTCCTATTGATATTTTAATATTACTTTAATCAATATTAAAGTATTATATCAATATATCAAAATATCAAAATATACATAAATCATATTTACATTATCTCATAATTAACTGAAACATTTTCCACGTATACGGGTGTTAATGCATCTTAGCCGGAACATTTATTTTTTATAACAAAGAATCAAAATGCTATCCAATCAAAGTATCAGAACTACATCATTAACTAATTAATGATTACTGTATAATAGCAAATGCCATTATCATCAAGTAACCGACTAATGTGTGTAACCCCCTCGGTTCATTATGAACTGGACATGAGTGGATACGAACTTCTTCGTATCACTTTAGTACAACTCTTTGTATCCAAAGTTCCCAATGATTATGAATGACCTCTAGCAAGATATCATGACCCCCAGACATAGATGAATGAATATCTAATAAACCCATATGGCTAAACATATATGTAGTAAAGTCTCTCTGCTGTCAACTCCCAATCGAGTGCGCGTTATGGTATCGTCAAACCCCTAACTCAATCATAGAAATAGAACTTCAATCATATACAGGATTCATATATTCACAAAATACATTTCCAAACATACATGCTTTGGCCAAAGACTTTATTCCCGCGTATGACAATTCCACCTAGGATCTCAAACTCCAAAATCTAAGCTAGCAAATTCTATCTTGGCTATCACCTGTCCTTATACACTTAAACACATTGCCAGCAAGCTTCTTTCATCAGGAGTGGCTAGCTCGGTGCGATATACACAAGTGAACGACGTGTTTCAGTGCAAATGGCAGCCGTGACACCTCAAGTCAAAGGACTAGTGGTATACTAGTATGCCTGTGTGACGTATTATTGACTGTGGATAATCAATCATGTGATTTGTCACGTTTAGTTACGTTTAGTAACACATTCTTCAACGTATTACCCATGTTTATACTCTTTTAACATGAGACTCATCACCCAACTATTAGCATCCAATATTTATCTTTGTTTGCATTAAACATACCAGTCATGCAATGTCATAGTCCCATATGACATCACTTCAATCGGCAACTGATTTGGATGTATTGAAATCATAGACTCTGTACTCATATCTACAACTCTTTGCAAATAGAGTCCTAACATCATAATACATCACAAGATCTCATTCTACATTATATATACAAATATAAATTCATAACTGAACATGCAAAATGATATAAAAGTCATTTTATTAATCATAAACTAATTTACAATTAATTACAGAAATATATATATAAGGCTAATATTCTTGGACCGTATGACACAATTGGTTCTAGGGCATATCTTCAACAGTAAATGCATCATGTTTAAGAATCCTTGTAATTTTAATAAAAAGGAAAACCTTGTAAAAAAGGTCAGGAATAAAAACCTACCATGAATATGATGACTGGATGGTGGAACAATAAAATAAATTAATTGAGGATATTTATATCTTTTGAAATAGTGTTGCCATAAGAAGCAAAGAGATGTAAACCTTGAGAAAGAAACTACTCTAAACAATAGAGTAAAGATGTGGATGAGGCATGATTAATTGAAACAATTGTAAGGAGTGCTCAGTTAGAGGTAGAACTTAGAGGATGAATAGGAATCTATTTAGTTTTAAATAGATTATGAACAAATTATGACTCATAAAATAATCTAGTAAGAGGTAGAGCTGAAAGACAGATAAAGCCACTATGGAGTTATAGATATGTTGGTTTAACAGTATGTGTATTGTTGTGGTGATAAAATTTACAGTGATTCGTTGAGCTTAGAGACTGAAACGGAAGGTGACTAACATAATTGAAACCAGAATAGAGCTAAATAATTAGAATGTCAAAGTCAAATGTTAAGATCACCTAAAATGATAATTAAAACATGTTGATATGTAATGGACAATATATATAGTAGTTAACTAGAAAAAAAAATCAATATATAAAACTAAAAGTAGTTTGAAGTTTGAAGCATAGCAATATAAGTCAATTAAGTATAGTGTATAAGATGGAAAGAAAGTATAATATATTGAGCATTGTTACTGAGCAGTGAATTGTTTTAAAAAGAAGCTGAAGGTGAGCTAGTGTATGAGTGTTAGAACACATAAACTAAAAGTTGGGAGTGTTGTTTGAATCTGTTAACTATAGGTTTTGGAAAATTGTTTAAAGGAAGAAAGTCCTGAATAGAAATAGGGAATCAGAGTTAGGACATATACAAACTAGAAATGAGAATTATTGCTTGGAAATTGACAATTATAGATTCTGGAAGGTCGTTTAAAGAGAGAAAGTTTTGAATAGGAATTTGAGATCAAGGCAGAGATTAGGAAAGGTGATTTGAAATTCTATTTTGATTATTTTGTATTATTTTGTTTAATGGACGGTTGTTATTAGAAAGCTGGCTTAGTAAATTCTTATTGATGCGAGGTTGACAATGCAGGTAAAGCTATGGTTTAATTTTAATCATTCTTAAAGAGCTAGGAAGAAATGAATTAAGACTGAAAAGAGAGGTAGTAAACATAGTTTGGAGATATATCTGTCAGTAAAAGCGAGTATGCATATAGAATTAAATCCAAATTAGAAATACATACTTTAGTTGAAAAGGCTCTTATATTTATGTAGGTAAATTGTGGGATGATACCCAATATATATTTATATCTAATAACAGTACGAATAAAGGTGTAATTTTTGGGATATAATCAATTTTAGGATTTTTTGGAAATAAGTTCATAGATTATACAATTAGATTGTCCTATTGAATGTTAAAAGGATTAGTAAGACTAAATTATATTACAAGTGAGAACACTCTATTTATTTATGTGTGTAGGACTGAATTTGTGACGGATATATTAGTCTGCAATATTGTGACAAGCTTTTATTTAAGGTTTAGAAGGATAGAAAAGATTGAGTGAAGTGGTTCAGAAAATGGAACTGAGAAGTTGGGTTCTTGGGGCATTAGCAACACATCAAATGATAACTTAGGAAAAGAAATACAAGGCTATCTTCTAGGTTATCTTTACTGATATGAGATACTTAATGTTGAACTCTTATGTTCTAGAACGAAGTGGCTGAATAAAAGTTATATAATGTTAAGTTAATTGAGATTACCATGGAGAAATAAAAGTGATCTGAAATAGATTGAAGGCAGGATGGGATAGGCGGGAAAATTATGCAGACCATCGAAGGAAAAAGCTTAGAATTTAAGATGGGAGATAGAATATTTCTAGAGGATGACCCTTGGAAGAGTATTATCATATTTTAGAAATAAGGTAAATTGAATTCTAGATGTATAGAACTTTATACGAACACAGAAAGAATTGGAGCTGTAGTGTATTGTTTGAAATTTTTTTATAGTTTTGAAACGCTGTCAGTTTAGTTTCACGAGGACATATCTTTTGAGGTACAACTAGTGGAAATATTTGATCGAAAGTGTAAACCCTATCCTTCAAGCATAAGAGTAAAATAGTTAATTTATGACATTCATGTCTGCACATGCATAATTGATGGTTAGTTGATACATTAACGACGCTTAGGTAAATTTAAATTAAATTTAATGATATGAATACCATGAATTTGAAGTTATGATTTGGAAATTTAGCATAAGAAAGATTTCAGAATAAAACCTTATGCTAAACCCTTATGAAAAATCAGCTCGTTTCGTCGAGAGACGAGATCACAAGAAAATTCGAAACATGGCTATTTTGCCGGAGACCATACCCTGTTTTCTAGAGTCATATGTGGAAAATTTGTTATAACTTAGGTAATCAAAGTCGAAATTCAAATCCGTAAAATGCAGTAAAAACTAGACTCATAACAAGATGTATCGCCAAAAACCTAAGTCGAGATACATTGCTAGTTTTGCATTTTTGCATTGCTTACATTTTTCGCAAGCATATGATGTATATTATTGAATAAAATGGTCCATAAAACAAAGTTAATTAGTGAAACACCCGGGGGGGAGGGGGGGTGGGCGCGAGGGCGGGGGGCGTGAATTCAAAATGGAAATAAATTTAAATGGGAGTAAGAGTAAAATTTAGTAAAAGTAATTGAGTATCAATGATTTGTTTTCTATGGATGGAGGATTTAAAATGAAATGATTTTATGTAGATACATGATTTATATGATGAACATTGTGAAATGAATTTTTATGTTTTGAGTTGGTGTACCATGCTCTTAGTAGCGTAACTACACAGATGTTCCTCCCTTACTCGGGAGAGAGATAAGGGAGTGAGATAATGTTTTCTGAACATGGGTAAAATTTCTGGAGAGGTCCATCAATTAAAAATCGAACCACTATAGAAATTTTCACAACATCATATCTATATGTATATATATATATATACCTATACCATATTCATAATTTTAATATTTTTGACAACCCTATAATTATACAAAGCTTATGGATCCTATTTATAATATTTTTACATCACAGTTCAAATCACTGTATACCCTTATTGCAAATTTAGATTTGGGTTCATTGTACATAGTATATTTATTCATCCTTGAAATAGGTGTACCACATTTTGAGTTTTAATGAAAGAATGTTTGATTGTAGATCGTCAACCGGGCTAACCGTTAACAATGTCGCGAGTTAGACAAGGTTAAGATAAAACAAGTGTGAATGGATCTTTACCTATTTAATAAAACTTATTGTTTTACAAATTAAGAAAGAGTTTTATTGTAATTGATTTAAAACAAGTGTGAGTGGACATTTTATTTTTTCGAAATATTATTTTGGTTAAAAGTCTGAAATATAAATGTTTGGAATATTGATTTGAATCATTGATCTATGATTGAATAAAAATTTTATGAATTCATGGACTTGTGATTCTTTTAGCATGATTGGTCTATGATGGAAAATTGTAGAAGCTTAATTGAGTATATTCTAATTTCATGATTTAGACCTTGATACGGAAATGGTTTTGAGTTCACTTTCTTCGATTTTACAAAACTGATTTGCATTATAATTTCAAAGCTGTTATCAAAATTGTTCTGGAGAATATAATTCTAAAACGTGTCATTTTCTAAAATAATTTTGCCTTACGGGGTCAGAGGTCGCTCTACGAGGCCAGAGATTGCCTTCGGGCTAGAGGTCGCCCTACGGAGCCAAAAGTCGTATTCTAGCTGACTGTGACACATCGCTGTCCAAGATACCAGAGTCACAAAGTTTTCTAATTTATAACTATTTTTCTTAAATTGATTTTATAACAGCAAAGCAATTTCAAGTATGGTGTTGAATCCAGATTTTCTATAACTCAATTTGAAATTTTCTTTATTACAGTATATCATTTGCAAGATTTGAAAATTAAATCTTGAGTTGATTTTATTTACAGCAAAATTTGATATTTCTAATATGTGTATTTTTCTGCATTATACTATCCACACATTGGGTCTCCTAAGACTCACCCCTCACCTTTTCAGTGGTGCAGGTTAGACAGGTAATTAGAAATGAAAAGGAGAGATATCAGTACTGCAGAGACACGGACAAAGGAAAATGATATACACTGTAGTCATAAGGGCATGTAGGTCATATATAACATAGTCAATAACATATTTTAGAGTCGTGTTTAAACTGTGATATGTATGATGACGCATCAGAGTTTGTAAAATATTGATGAATTACATTTATGTTCCATTGTTGAGCATAATGCCCTTATGCAATATATGCATGGTTTATCATGTTATAATAAGTTTATAAGATTTATACATGCATTCAAACAGAGAGAGAGAGAGAGAGAGACTTAAGGTGATGGTAGACTCCATTACCTACTGATAACATCTCTGAATTTGGGTGATGTTATAATCTATTGATAATCATTAACAACATAAATTATCAACAACTATTTAGTCTTGCATATTTAACAAAGTTGTAATCATATGATAATCATTAACAAGATAAAACCTATAAACACATCAATAGCTAAACCACAAGTAACTGGGAAACTTAATAGTCCAATTTACAGTTATAATGCAAATTACAGTTAAATCATAAGTAACTAAAAAACTTAACAGTCCAAATTATAATTCAAATTGAAATAATCTAATTTGGATGTAATGGCACGGGATCTTGCATGTTTGTTGGTAATATCCATATTAATTACACCGAGAACACTTTCTCTGTGGTACGTCCTAGCTAGCAGAAGGTCTCTTTTGTACCTTACGTCAGCCAAACTCTGGACGCTGAATAGGTGGTAATAAAACCTATCCTTGCAACTTATCTAGAATAAGCCAATCCAACATGATGGATTGGATCTGAATAAGCAAGAACAACTATATTCGCAGCATAATAATGAAAACAAAGTTGAAGATGCTGAAATCATACGTGTCAACATGCAGCTAGTGCATGTACACATGAAAGTTGATCTAAATCAAATTTTCTGAACGTACATGTCTTACTATTTAGGTCCATAGCCGTATCTTTTTCTTCATCCTTCAATTGATACTTAAACCTATCAACAGGCCACACTGTCATATTTTTTGTCACGTTTGTCCGTTGAGTAATTTTTTCCTAAGCCCATTTTGTAAGGGGGTTTCCACCTCGCAAGCTTCATTTTTCCTCTTGTAAAAACACCTTTGCATTAAACTTCTTAAATACTCCACAAATGAGGTAACGGGAAGTTTACATGCATGCCGTAAGATTGCAGTATGACATTCAACGATGTTAGTGGTCATTATATTGTATCTTCTGCTACTAAAATGTGCTTGAGCTCACCTTTGACTTCCTATTTTTTCTTCTAAATATTTGGCTGATTTAGGGTTAATGCGCTTCAACTTTGACATTTGATCATTGAAATCGTTAATACGATATGTTTTTGTAGCAATAAAGTAGGTCTTTATAAAATTGTCAACAACAGTTTTCTTCATTGTATTGAACTTCATACGTACGTTTCTTGAAACATAATAACAATAAATCTCATGCGTAGCTTCAGGAAAAACAGTGTGCACTACTTTCTGAATACTTGAATGGCGATCAAAAATGAATACCAAGTCTTGTACCTCCCCAATAGCTCCTCGCAGCATCTATATAAACCACTGCCACGAGTCATCATTTTCGTTATCCCCAATACTAAAAGCCAATAGGAATATTTGATCATTCTCATCTTTACAAGCTGCCACAAATAATGTGCCACAATATTTTTCTTTTAAAAATGTGTCGTCAACTACAACCACTAGTATAATTGAAAATCAAAACCCATTGATACAACCACCAAGTGCCATAAAAATATTTTAAATGGTTATTAGAATTATTTTCTATATGCATGATAGTGTCAGTATTGATAGACTGCAACATATGATAATATAATGACAATAAATTATATGAATCTGCAAGATCACCATAAACTAAAGCCAATGCTGTTTCTCTAGCACGCTAAGCCTTTGCATATGACACAACCATCCCATATTCATTGTGAATATCAACTTCAATATTTTTTGGTGTGTACAATCAGCTGCAATCTATAAATTTATCTTTTATAAGCTCATCAATAAGTTAAGAACTAGCTTGACGATGTCTATCGAATAATTGGTCTGAGAAATACTTATGCACCTCATCAATCCACCTCACTTGAATGTACATGTACTCAGACACCAATATTGCCCTGACTCGTTATTCACACTTTTCACCAATACATTTAACCTCAAAGTTGTTCTATGTAGACTAAAAAATCCTTAACTAAAAGTTTTGTTTCATTGCAAGGACATTTAAATCTTGACGCAATTTCTCTTTATTTTCATACAATTTTCCAACCACTATTAAACCATCATCCACATAATTTGAAAAATAATCTATTGAGAAAGTAACTAGTGTAGAAATTAGAGGCAAACACTGAAACGGATCATAGTACAAGGGACCATGCTTTTCACAAGCACTAAAAGACACTATATATTAAGAAACACTCTTACATTGGGAGGTGATTGATCATTAAAAACCTCGTACCTTGAGTCTTCGAGGACATCATTTATGTCAGGTGTTTGAAATGTCTCATCATTGTCTAACCCTTGCTCACACCCACCTTCATAGTAGTCACATGTAGCATCATCAATATATTGTATTGGTGAATATGGTGCCTTCATATTGGTAGTAGGAAGCATAAAACTTACTTGGTTACTACCACTTGAAGAAGCAAATAAATTTGCAAATTTTTTTGGTAGTTGTCGTATGGACGGTTTTACATGCTATACAATGGGCGACTGTGTTGTAGGAGCAACTTCTCTATGATCAAATGTGACAAAAAAGAGTGTAAAGCCCTCAAACATCGATACTTAGCTATTAACTCTAATGAAGAAGGCAACATCTCTGTCATTTTCTATATCAAATGGACCCGAATTAAATGATATTGAAGACAAACAATGTCTATATATTGCTCTTATTTAAATATTGAACTCGGCTGATTTTACTTGGAGTAAAGAATACGATTAATTAATGAGTTCTAGATATTTTACATTCTGATCAATGGATAAACCGAACGTTTTGTCACTATTGTAGACCTTGTTACTATCTACTGAACTATCCCACAACCCTCTGGAGACAATTAATAAGTAAATGATTGTCAATTATATGCAAAAGCTAATAATTATCATAAACAAATATTTTTTTAAAAAAAGACAAAAGATACCATGAAATTCCTTGACGTTTTTCATCACTTAATATTTTTTGTAGCTCCTGGATGTTTTTTTTGTTTCCCTCAACGTTTTTCATTGAAGGGCGACAAAAAATATTAAGAAGTGACAAAAAAATATCAAAGGGCAATTAAAAACGTCGAGGAGGAACAAAAAAAGGTCAAGAAGACATTGTTCCTCCTCCTTTTCGATATGTCAACGATTATTTTTTTTTTTTTTTTTGTGCAAGAAATCAGTTTATCACATTCAAAATGAAATAAAATTGGTCTAATTATAATTCTTAAGTTTTAACATGCATTAACTAAGCAAGTCAAAATCAAGACAATGATAATAGAAAATGGATCTCACAAAATATAATACTAACTTATATTTGTTAAATACAATATAGCCTTTATTTTATTTAATCAATCTAATCGTCGTAATCGGAACTAGTTTGAATGCTTGCACAAACTTCGTTGATATTTATTAACATGATTGGACAATATTTCACATTTATTATTTTTATCTTCAAAACGGTTGATAGTTTATTAACATGAATGATGTATTTTAATTGTAAATATAAGGTTAATTTAAGTCGGACATAATTGGACTCAAAAATTGATTCATTTATGTTAAAAACCCATAAAGTAATCGACACACAAGTGCAGTGCAATGCGGCAATTCGTCTCACATTTCACTTAATAAACACAATGATTTCTTCTTGGCTCAGAACAAATAAAAGCAACTGAACATATATTTTGATGGTACAGTCTGACTGCTAAACACACGCCCTCCTCGACAACACCCAGCGATCAACACCATATTTTCCAATTTCTCATCTCTCAACTCTTATCTCTCCACTCTCTTATGTCGATCGCAGCTACTTCTTCACTCTTCCTCGATAATTACGATCGCACACTGCTCCTCTCTTTTTTATGTTGTTTCTTATGTGTCTTTTGACAAATCAAATGAATTGCAAGAAATGGAGTGATATGTATGTTCTATTGCAAATTTGTGAAATAACCTTATGAATTTTTTCATGTTTTAGAGAAATCCCATGTTGATAATTTGATTTTTTTTTTTTTTGTTGTCATTTATTTATGAATATAATTATTATTTATATGCTAAGCAAGGTTTCACTCGCAAACCTATCCTTCACTCTATAACATTAGCACTTGGCATGCTTTCTTTATATTTTAACGGTTTTGTTCAACTTCTATTGCTGAAATTCTGGTATATTTTTTCTCAATATAGTAGACAATGTGAAATTACTTTTCATCCTATCATTGTAATTTATCGATTTTTTACTTTGATGTAGGCTGTTAATATGGAATATGATAGAAAAATGGATCATCCATCAAATGGTGTTTCTATTGGGGGTTACCTCAGACCTGCTTTTTCCAATGAAGAACCTTATTTAAGAAGGCAATTTCACTTGGAAGATAGTGACGGTGACAATTTGCACTGGAAAGGTATTCTATGTTGATGCTTCAGTTATTGAATCATTAGAGTGGACTTCGCTACATACAATAAAGTTACTAGGAGTGAAGGGGATTATTAGTCTCAGTGGATACTTCTACAATGAAAGTTATTACATAGGATATCAATTCATAATCATGCAATGTTCTTTAGTGCCAATTAATACTCTGCAGTGTTCTAATTAACTCTTTGACACTTAGGCCATGATGTGTCCAGTTCAGGAATCTGACAATATGATCCTAGTATGGGTCCACTTTATCTAGTTTTGTTTTATTAACATTAAGGGCTATGTATCTATGATTAATTTCTGAAAAGTGAAATCCAGTTAATTGAGATTCTTTGCACATGGTGGATGGATGTCAAGCAGCTGTCAATATTACCATACTTTATTCAATGTAGCCAAATCGACTCTGGAACCCTATAATTGTAACCTTCAGTATCATACATATTTGTATATTCCTGAAAAATGAAAAATAATTATAGAATTATTTCTTTTTATTATAATTATTTCTTGAAAAGTTATTAGCTATATATGTTATGGAATATTTCCATCTGACACATTTTACTGCTTTGTTTAAATGGTGAAATTCCAAGTCTTAGTTTGAAAAGTGATAGAAGCAACACTAGCTCAACTCTCTATAGATTGGAGATTTTGAGAATAGAGCTTTTCTCTGTCTATGGAGTGAAAGCGTGTACATTAAACTTCCCATGGTCATATTTGTAAGTTTGACTCATAATCTTGACAAACCTTTCATATGAAGAAGAGTGGAAAATTAAATCTTACTCCGAACTGGAATTCTGATCAAGATAAACGAGAAGTTATTGAGTAGCTATTGTTTTAGAATGATCAACTCCTGCAATCATGACATATCTGCGTATTTTAACCTAAATTGAGTTCATTTCATTCAACAATGTTCTCATTTACAAGATTCAAGCCCTTAATATTGACATTCTACGTCCATTAAATATATGCAGTTCATGGTTAGTTGGCAATATTTTCAGGATGCTGAGCCTGATATCCTGGTACATTCTACTTCAGCAATTATTGAGCATTTCAGACAAAAGGGAATTAGGTGCAATGTTGCTCTTACAGCACTTTGCAAAAAGAAAGGCCTTAAGGTGGAGGTAAAAAGAAATTCAATCTGTCTTTGTGTCTTATCTTAATTCTAAGCATGAAGTCTTATATGTCTCCTTCATGTTCTATGCTTCATATATCACCATGGAAAAATTATATTGTTGAACAATTATTTTCGAGATACCTGAATTTATTACTGAGTATTTGAAGGGTACAGAAGAGTCCATTGTTATTTGTTTAGCAAGCATGCAGAAAGAGAATGTAATGATGCTTTAAAACAAACCTGTTAGAGCTTAAATGCTATTCCATGAGCTTAAACAAACATGTTATCACAAAAAAATTGACAAATTACTAGAAGTTAGTCTTGTCCCTAGCTTTAATGTGAATACAACCATTAACTTTATTGAGGGAATCATTACCTCGGACTTGGCCAATTAATTTTGTGCCGTGGTAGATAGTTCTCCTATTAACTGTTTGAGGCTTCCTTTGGAAGGTAACCCTCAAATCTTTATGCTTTTAGAATCTGGCAGTAGAGAAATAGACAAAAAGCATGGAGATGGTAAAGACCTTTCCAAAGAGGTGGCTCACAAAAGTCATGGTAAAGAGTCTTATTTGTTCTTTCAATTTACTTCCCTACCCGTGATGATGTTCTGTAGTGGGTAAAATTGCCCATCTTTCCTTTGCCACATTAACTTAGTAGCAGGAAATGGTAAAAGTATTTGTTTTGGGGAGGATAAGGGGCTTGGTGATGTTTTCTTGTGTGAGAATTGTTGGAGATATGCCCTAAAACCAATCATGTCATACGGTTTAGGAATATCATCTTTATGTATATATAACTTTGTAATTAAATATAAATTAGATTATGATTAATAAAATGACGTTTATATCATTTTGCATATCCAGTTGTATATATATATTATATATAAAATGTAGAATGAGATCTCGTGATATATTATGATGTCAAGACATTATCTGCAAGGAGTTGTAGATATGAGAATAGAGTCTAATTTAGATACATCCAAATCAGTTTACGGTTGAGATGTTGTCATATGGGAGTACAACATCGCATGACGGACATGTTTTGATGCTACTAAGGATTAATATTGAATGCTAATAGTTAGGAGACGAGTCTCTTGTCTCAAGAGCGTGAACATGGGTAATGCATAAAAGAACATGTTACTAAACATGACAAACGTGACAAATCATATGGGTGTCTATCCACAGTCAATGATACGTCACACAGCCGTACTAGTGTAGCATTGGTCCTTTGACCTGAGATGTCACGGCTGTCATCCGCGCTAAGGCACATCGTTCACTTGTGTATATTGCACCGGGTTAGTCACGTTTGGTGAAAGAAGCTTGCTGACAATGTGTTTAGGTGTATGAGGACAAATGATGTCACGCCTCGACCCTAGCGTCCTCCTATGACAATTGATAATTTGAGTAACAAATGTAAAAGAAAAAAAAGGATAGGTTTCTGCCGAAGAAGAAATGAAAACATAGATACTAGATTCGTGTTTTTATTTCTGATTTAAAAAATATCAATTGGCCCCCCAATATTTTTAAAAATTATATATTTACCTAAAAATTTGAAAAGTTTTTAATTTAGTCCTTCCTTCACAAAATAAAAATTCTGAAATTTCTTGAAATTTTAAAAAAATCTTTAATTTAGTCCTATAGTCACAAAAACAGAGTTTACAATTTCTACCCTCCTTAGAAAAATTTTGTCCTCAAAATTTCACATACCTGTTACTGAAATAGATATAGATATTATTGTTTCATGGAGTGTTCAGGCTCCCAAGTTGCATCATCGATATTTGCATTACTTCACACAACTTTTACCATAGGAATGGTTTTACTTTTCAAAACTCGATCTTTCTCAGCAATTATCCCCACGGGATAAGTTTCACACTTTAAGTCCTCTTTCAACTCTACTGGAGGTGTCTCTAAGATATGCGAAGGATCTGGCACGTATTTCTTTAACATTGACATGTGAAACACATTATAGATTCTTGCCAACTCTGGAGGCAATTCTAATCTGTATGCCACTGGACCAATTCTTTCAATGATCAGAAAAGGTTCAATATATCATGGATAGAGCTTCCCTTAGTTTCTAAATCTAATTACACCTTTTCAGGGTGATACCTTCAAAAATATCATATCACCTTTATCAAATTCCAAGTCTCTTCCTCTGTGATCTGCATATAATTTCTGCCTATTCTAGGCAGCCTTAAATCTTTCACGAATCACTTTTACATTTTTTGAGGTCATCTTAATTAATTCAACATTTTCAAGTTTTCTTTCACCCACTTCATCCCAACACAATGGTGTTCTGCACTTTCTACCATATAAAGCTTTGTAAGGAGCCATACCAATACTGACTTGGTAACTATTATTGTAAGCGAATTCAATCAGAGATATGTACATGTCCCAACCACCTTGAAATTTGATAACACATACCCGCAACATATCTTCTAAAGTCTGGATAGTCTTCTCCGACTGACCATCAATCTAAGGATGAAATGCAGAATTGAAATTTAAAGCAGTACGCAAAGCTTTCTGAAGTCTCAGCCAGAATCGAGATGCAAATCAAGGATCTCTATCTGATACTATAGTGACAGGTACTCCATGTAACCTTACAATCTCTGCTACGTAAAGTCTTGCCAATTTCTCCAAGGAATACTTGATACGGATTAGCAAAAAATGAACTGACTTGGTCAGGTGATCTACCACAACCTATATTGTATCATGTCCTGACTAAGTATGGGGTATTCCAACTATAAAATCCATAGTAATGTGCTCCCACTTCCATTCTGGTGTGGGTAAAAGTTGCAATATTCCTACTGGTTTTTTATGTTCTGCCTTAATCTGCTGACACACCAAACATCTAATCACATACTCAACTATGTCCTTCTTTATACCTGGCCACCAATAACTTTCTCTGATGGTTCGGTTTATTTTCGTACTTCCAGGATGCATACCAAAAGCAGAACAATGCGTCTCTTCCATAATGGCCTTTCTTAAGTCATCAACATCAAGTACACAAATTGTGCCTCTAAGAGTTAATGTACCATCTGATGCAAGGTAAAAATCACTCTCATCTTCCTGTCAAGTACATCCTGAAATCTCTTAGTCTTTCTCTAATCTGATCCACCAATGTGGGTCTCACTACAAAACTAGCCACCAAGGCTCCAGTATCATCACAATTCAAGGCTACCTTCAAAGCCTTCAATTCTATCAACAGTGGCATATATGCTGTTCGGACAAATGCTAATGTAACAGAAGATTTTTGGCTCAAAGCATCTGCTATTACATTAGCTTTCCCTAGATGATACTCGATAAGCAAGTCATAATCTTTGATTAACTCCAGCTATCTCCGTTGTCTTAAATTCAACTCTCGCTATGTAAGGAGATATTTCAGACTCTTATGGTCTGTGAAGACTTGACACTGCTTTTCATACAAGTAGTATCTTCAAATCTTTAATGCAAAAACTACTGCCACAAGTTCTAAGCCATGGGTAGGATAATTAACTTCATGCTACTTAAGCTGACAAGAAGTATAAACTATTACTTTCCCATTTTGCATCAATGCAGAACCCAATCCTTGCTTAGTTGCATTGCTATACACAACATAACCACCTCCAGGTGTAGGAAGTGTTAGAACTAGTACGGAAGTAAGACAATTCTTTAGTGCTTAGAAACTCTGCTCACATTGCTCATCCATTTTGCTTATTGAACTTTTCTTGTTAATCGTGTCAATAGAGCGGCTAATAAGGAAAAACCTTCCACAAACCTCCGATAATAACCTGCCAACCCCAAAAAGCTTCTAATCTCTATGGCTTCAACCTTTCGAGGATCCACAAATATTCCAGCACCTGACACCACGTGTCCTAAAAATACAACTTCTTTAAGCCAAAACTCGCACTTAGAGAATTTTGCATACAACATTCTATCTCTCAAGGTTTGCAACACAATTCTAAGGTGTTGAGCGTGTTTTTTCTTATTTCTAGAGTACACCAGAATATCATCAATGAAGACAATTACGAATTTATCCAAGTAAGGATGGAAAACATGGTTCATGAGATTTATAAATGCTGCAGGAGCATTGGTCAACCCAAATGCCATTACTAAGAACTTATAATGCCTGTACCTTGTACTATATGTAGTCTTATACACATCATTTTCCTGAATCCTTATCTGATAATATCCAGATCTCAAGTCGATCTTAGAAAATACAGTCGCTCTTTGCAACTAATCAAAAAGATCATCAATATGAGGTAATAGGTACTTATTCTTAATAGTCACCTTATTTAACTGACTGTAATCAATGCACAACCTCAGAGTACCGTCTTTTTTCTTTACAAATAGTACAGGTGCTCCCAAGGTGAAAAACTAGGTCTAATGAAACCTTTATTAATCAACTCTTGCAATTGAACCTTGAGCTCTTTGAGCTTTTCTGGCGCCATACGATATGAAGGCATAGAGATTGGATTAGCTCCGGGTGTAAAATTTATAACAAAGTCAAAATCTCGTTCTGGAGGTATGTTAGGTAACTCATCTGGAAATATATCGGGAAACTCATTTACAACAGAGGAACTGACATATTCACTACATATGCCAGGAATGCTTCACAGCCTTTCTGCAATAACCGCTTTGCTTCCATAGCCAAAATTACACAAGATGCAAACACATTACGTTCACCAATCCAAATCATTTTAGATTCACCAGACTTTCGAAAAGTCACTTGCTTGGTAAAGCAATCCACTAATGCTCGATGTTGTGATAGCCAATCCATTCCCAGAATGGCATCAAAATCTTGGATCTTTAGTGGAATGAGATCTGCCTCCAAGGTAGTCTCTCCCACTATCACCCCACACTGTCTAAATACAGTCTTTCTGAGCAATCTCTGCCCTAGTGGTGTATGCGCTACTAATTCCTGGTCTAAAGCACTTAACTCTTTGTCGGCATGATGTGCAAATGATGTACTGATGAATAATCAGTTAGATCTAGGATCAATAAGAATGTATGCAGGCTGACCAAAAATTAACACCATATCTGCGATCACATCTAGATTAACTTGAGCCTGTTCCTAGTTCAGTGCAAATACTCTGGTCTGAACCCTAGGCTGACTCCTTTGTGCACACTAAGCTGATGATGTACTACCAAAGCCAGATCTTCTGTTAGGTGGAATAAAAGTATAAGCTCGAGGTCGCTGCTAAGGAAAAACAAGACGCTGACCTTGAGTAAAAGGTCTAGTCAACTCAGGTCTCCCCAAACTTGGACAATTCCTCTTGATGTGACCTGTCTACCTGCAATGAAAGCATGTCATGGGAGATCTACATGCACCAGTATGCTGCTTCCTGCAGAGAGGACATTTACTAGCTCCCTGAGTCTGCTGAGAATCCGAAGCAGATCTCGAAGCATCTGATCCCTGTCTGGATCTGAATCTAGAGGATTCACGCAAAAAGAAAGGTGGATTACTAACAGGACTCAGCACAGAAGCACTGCTAGATGAACCACTGCTGCGACTCTTCTTCGAAGACTGGCCTATAGAAATATTCAGATTCTTTCTCTTCTGAAAGCCAACTCTCGCCTTTCTTTCCCCTATCAGTTTCTTTGCTCGAAGTGCTAATTGCACCATCTCTCGATAACTCTGTGTACCGGTCACTAGCATCTGCTCTCTGATGTCCAAATTAAGTCTTGCCTCAAACTTGGCACAAAGGATCTTCTCATTAGCAAATTCAGGAACAAACTCTGTCAGCTCTCTCAACTAGATCTCATACTCTACCACTGTTTTACCCATCTGTCTCATATTTTTGAACTCCTGTCGTTTCTAATTACTATGGTAGTGAGTAAAATATTGATTCTGAAACTCTCTTAGAAAATTAGTCCATGTCAATTATATCCCAAATATGGTCAACATGTTCTGCCACCAAGTAGCAGCACTATCCTGCAATAACCGTACAGCTACTTTCACTTTATCCTCATCTGTAATGCGCATATCTTGCAGATTCTGCTATACCACCCTTAGCCACCTACTTGCCACCACTACATCAGATGATCCTGAGAAAGACTTACACCCCAATTGTCTTACTTCCTTAATTAGCTTAAAAAACCAGTATACTGGTCTAGAAGATTCTACAAAAGCAGCTGCATGAACTATTGGCATTGGAGGTGCCATCATCGGTTCATTGGGTGGTTGTCTTAAAGGAACTTGCTCAGGCTAGGCTGGATTTTGGTTCTGGGCATTCTAATATGCCATAAATGCTGTCCACATCTCCGATGGCACATTAGCTGGCATTTCCGCCCCAGGTGGTGGAAATGGAGTTGCTTGTTCCTGTTGAGGAAACTAAGGTACAAGTGAGGAATTTACTGGTTCCTCTTCAAGTAATGGTACCCTACGGGGTCTACCCCTTCCTTTTCTTGTATGTGGAGGCATATTCACTACAAAAAGAGACGAAATTCAATCATATATGCTTCACAATAACATTTGTTTATCTATAACTTGACTCACTTAATGTCTACTAGATATTTTCAAAAGAATTATTTTCAAAACTATGTTCACTCTATTTTTAAAACAATAGCAAACTGTTTTTGGAACATTTAAAAGTAACTTTCAAAATCAAGAGCTCTGATACCACTAAAATTGTCACGTTCCAACCCTGGGGTCCTTTGACCTGAGGTGTCATGACTGTCATCCGCACTAAGGCACATCGTTCACTTGTGTATATTGCACCGGGCTAGCTACGTTTGATGAAAGAAGCTTGCTGGCAATGTGTTTAGGTGTAAGAGGACAAATAATGTCACGCCCCAACCCTAGGGTCCTCTTGTGACAATCGCCACAGACTCTCATGATACACCCTCTATGTCCAAAATGTACCACAGTAAGGCTATCAAATCAAATATCAAACCTAAAAATAGTTTATCAACAATATTCCCATCCATAGGATTATATCAAAGAATTGATTTCTGTGATCAATTCATCCATAAACATGCATGAATAATAAAATATCAAATCAAAGATATTATAGATGAGTTGAACAAAATAATATGTTTCTTCAAAGTCATCAAAGTTCACAATTTCATCTCAACATCCAAAAATAACCAAAACCACATCCCAGGAAAATATAGATATCCATAAATACATATTCAAAATATTACATATCCAGAAAATACTACAATTTCACAAGTTTTACAATCCAGGGGACTCAAATAACACAAGTGAGTCAAGATAAAAGATAACCTATCACGATCGCCGAGCACTCTCTATCGCAACCACGAGCTCAGCTAGGACTAAAACTCCTACCTTGAAAGCTGAAATGGTGAGGGTTGAGTATACAACTATACTCAATGAGTGAATGCATACATACATAGTTATACATACATGCACACTCATTTCTAAATCATGATATTGAGATTTCATATATTAATATGCTAAAATACATATATACATCTCATGTATAACAATGTCCGTAAAACAATTATATTGGTCTGCACTTAAGTTTAAACATGCAACACGGGCTGGCCATACTATCTCGATCGCTACCTTACCCAAGGTAAAGTCGAAATCCATCAGTGAACTTGTTATGCATAAATGTCATATGCACCACATTCTTTATAAAACCATTTCTTATGCATTTGTAAAAATTATTTATTTCATATAAAACATGCATTTATAAAACAAATTCGTCTCACTGATGTTGGCCCGAGTAGTCACTTGGTGATAAAGTGACTGTCCTCGTCAAATCCATTAAATCCAAGAAATCCCTATAAAGTCGACAAGGCTTTCCATTAGGGTCTCTATATAATTGCATATCCGCGCATCGGCTCACAGTGGGCTTACCATGGCTTAACCTTCCTTATACAGCCCCACTGCAGCACCAGTAACCTCTGCGGCCTCTCATAGGTCCGTCCATTGGTTACAGTTCTGTATATACAGTAAATATTCTGGCCCACTGGCCATAAACTAATATTTGGCCTTAACAGCCTCACATCACCAATATGCATGCATTTAAAACATTTCATTTTCAAATTAATAATAAACCCATAAAAATCAAAACTCAGCCTCCCCGATCATTTCATATTCAATTAATCTTTATAAACAACGTTCATAAAACATATATTTCAAAGTTGGCCTCCCCAACCTTAACATATTCAATCAATCTTTAAACAGCAGACCACAAGTATACAAATAATCCCAATATCAAAGTAGAACACATG
>JAXCLQ010049160.1:0-19402 GCA_035584115.1 Cedrela odorata | reverse complement strand
ATACTTTTGAAAAATCATTATGAGAAGGTAAATCATTAACTGTTATGAATGTGATTACTTACTGAGTTGACGACTCAACCCACGTCATTTATTTTTTTTTACAGATTGAGTTCCTTAAAGTGGTGAGTATTTAGCAAAAGTGAAGAACTTTGTTGGACTTATTATTGTGTTTTGATAGAGAATTTAGATTTGTTATGAATTTTATAAATTTTCTTTTTGTAAGATTATGAATGTTGAGACTCCTAATGTTTAATTGTTTTGGGGGGATTGAATTCGTATTAGACCTAGATTATTTAAATAAAAATTGAGGTATTTCAATTAAGTTATTTATTATAAGAAATTGAGATTTAAATTGTATAAGAGAGTAACTCTTTAATTTGGCATAAGTTTGGCATGTCAAATTTGGGGCGTCACACAGTGTGCTTTATATATTTAATCATTTACAGAGTTCAGAGAAGAAATTAATTGTGAGCATGGGTTCATTGAGGAATCTGTAGAGGTATTTGAAGAACCCTGGCAGGTTGTTGAAGAGATGAAAATCCATCAAGAAAAAGATACCCATGACCAGAATATGTTACAAGCGTGTGAAACTATGCAGGATGCTGAGAATTTGGCAATCAAATTACTTGCGACAAGGTTAGAACATGGTTTTCAAGAACATTGAGGCTTTGATTTCATAAGTTTTCAACATTTGTTATTTTTTCAATATCTGTCTTGTTTGTCAAAGTTTTAAGTTCTTATGGAAAAAGGCTGACTGCTTTATAAGTGCCACTTCTACTGTGTTGAAAATATATGAGCTTTTGTTTTCAGGTTCGTATTATTTCCAGTGCCTAAAATTTTTAAGCTTGTTTTCTCTATCTGTAGAGAATTTATGGTAGTTGAGATGAGAAAGAAGTTGAATGGAAAGAAATTTCCTCATGTGATTGAGGCTGTGATAACCGATTTCCAAAGCAGGTACATAACTACATTATTAAGATATTGTCCTTCAGAAGGTGTTGCGTGCTACCTTTTGGAACCACCATCACCATTTTGAAAAGTTTAGGTGGCTGGTTTTGAAAACTCTTTGACCTTTTTGTTATTTTAGAGGGTTGATCAATGATAGCTTGTAAGTGGAATCATTTTCTCGGTCTAGGTGGTCTTCTGCAAGCTGGGGACCTGGACGAATCAAGCAAATAAGCCATTGCCTTTTACTTTTTTACTGTAGGGTCAAATGTTTTCCTGTGTAAACTTATATTTCATTCTCTATCCCAAGTTTAGACATTGTTTTTTGGGAAAAAGATCTAAATGGTTATAATCTCTAAATGATTAAACTCCAGAGATCATCTTCCTAAGTCCCAAGCTGTAGGAAGCTAATCCCTATATTTGATAGTTTATAATTTCTGATTTAAATATTTATGATGTATGAATAGAGTTGTCACAAAATTTATGAATTTCTTTTGAAAATTTCCGTGAAAGATGATCAAAGACTTGAAAAGTATGAACCCTGAATATCGTCATATGTATATGCATTGCAAGCTCATCAGAACGCTCAGTAGACCCGGGAAAATGGTTCTAGTTACCACATAGATAATTATAATGCAGTTGTTAGCTATGATTTGAATGGATGATATCCAGTAACCTACTTTTTAACTGCTTAAACAAAAGGACATGGAATGGACCAAAAATGGTCGTTTTTTCTTCTTAATTTCTATTCTTTTCAAGGGAAGATGTTGACCACTAATTTGTTGAGTATTATTTTTGGATCAGTCATTGTTCAACAAGGGAATAGGTGGAACCAAAGCAGACAAGGCTAAAAAAGTTGTTTTTCAGGATGGTGAATCTAATGAAGACCAAGAATCAAAACTTGGCATGTCAAAGCTTTCAATGGATCAGCTATTTGTTCAGGCCTCGAAACAATGGCTTTGAAGTCAAGATGCACCAAAGGAGACACGTAAATCAATCAACAGGCCCGTTACAAGTTTCATATTGAAGTTGGAATCCCAGTACCCTCCCTAAAGCAAACACTAATTTCTCCTTATGCCATGTTATGAATGGAAGGACGGTCCATAGCCAGTTAACTGAAATGTAAGTTGTTTAAAAAGGATAGGATATGCCCTTCATTGAGGCATGCAGCAATGGCAAAAAAGATGGTCACTATAGCCCATAACTGTGCCAAACTTGTGTTTTGTCAGCCTTCCCTAGTGCCCTCAAGTACAGGTATGTGGGAACTAGTGGCATTGATTTAATGCTGGTGATAAGATAAGCACCTTTTTTTGTTGAATGTAGGGATTGAATAACTAGTTCAATGATATCCTCTATTTTCAGTTGGCACAATTGTTTTCTTGTTGATGTGTACTTTTTGGAGAAAATTACTCTCTGTTGTCAACTAAGAGGATCTCAACAAGAAAAAAGAAATGTGCAAATCTGTGCAAATAAAGTTCATCAAGATTATGGTATAACCTCTTTTGACAAGGACAAAAGAACTTTGAAGTATTAATATTGCAGAATTTACAGTTCTTGTACATTAAGTTTAATGATAACAGTAGATCTGCAGTAATACTCAAAATGGGACCTTAATTCCTTTTCATATGAAGCAATGTTTTGTTTATGAGATGCTTATTTTATAGATGAAGTATGCTGGTCTTGTTGCACATGTGCTTGAGATCAGGACATACTGACTTCCATACTAAGCCTGGAATTCTTTAATAAGCAGTCTTAACATTGCTGGAAAGTCTCTCTCAGACAGCACAGGAACATGTGATTTGAGGAGTCTGGGACCATGTGAGCACCGCTTTTAAGACTGACTGGTTCAGAAAGAGAGAGAGAGAGAGAGAGAGAGAGAGAGAGAGAGAGAGAGAGAGAATCTCATAGCTTTGCACTGAATTCCAATTACATAAATACAAAACTACCAATCATTGCTTCAGCATCTGCATTTCCTGCAGTCTTTCTCCCAACCTCCAAAACATCTGCCCTCTCTATTTCCAAGATAATCTCCTTCTAAAAACTGAGCTGTCTATCCCTTCAAGCTTACACTAATTCTCTTATTTTTGTTACACTTGGTAATATACCACATTAGCTGAAAATATAGTAAAAATTACAATTCCGGGAAATGAGAAAATTTTAATACTGAAATTTCCTCTAATATTTTGACAAGTTCTGATGATTATAGTATTATGCTGACTCATCAGAGAAGGCAAAAGAGCGGTTAGAAGACCCTTGTGAAACTACAATTCTGGCCGGAGGCGGCGATGAGCGAGGAGCTGGCAAATGAGGCTTTGATATGTCAGATTCTGGCCTTGCGGTATCAACATGCCTGATTTCTTTGAGCATTGCGGCAACATCTTTCATCATCGGACGATCATCTGCTCTTGTGCTGATGCAGAGAAATGATACAGCCAGTGTTTGAAGTATTTCATGCATTATTGGGTCAGCTCTTCCTCTAAGCTTAGGATCAAGAATGTCAACTGGGTCTCTTTTGCTGGCTAAATGGTCCCTAACCCATTGAACCAGGTGTGCACCACCAGGCAAAGTTGGGTCCAGTGGGTGCCTCTCTGTTAAGACCTCTAAAAGAACCACACCGAAACTGTACACATCGCTTTTCTCTGAGATGCGCTGCATTGATGCATGTTCTGTGAAAAACCCAGAAAATAAAACTGATAAGTCATACAATATTAAACTCATTAAGAATCTAGAATGAAAATAAAAAGAAAAACAAATAAATACCTGGAGCCATGTATCCATAAGAACCAGCTAAGTGAGGTCTTTGATTTGGTCCGGAAAGATCATCATCTCCTTTGCTATTCACAATTCTAGCTAGTCCAAAGTCAGCGAGATAAGGCTGATATCCAGGACCTAACAAAACATTCATCGCTTTGACATCTCCATGCATAATTGGAGGCAAACAATCATGATGCAAGTATGCAAGTGCATGTGCCACACCCAAAACAACATCAAATCTAGCATCCCAATCTGCTCCTCCTTTGACTGTGCCATGGAGCAATGAGCTCAAGCTTCCATTGGGAAGGTAATCGTAGAAGAGCAGCTTGAGGTTCTTGTTTGAACCCCAACCTAAAAGCCGAACAATGTTCTTATGTCTAATTGAACCTAGAGTCTGAATTTCAGAATTGAATGCACCAGACTCTTCTGATGACCACATCTTCTTCACCGCTAGTGTTTCTCCATTTGGGATTGTCACTCTGTATACGACTCCAGAGCTCCCGGTGCCAATTACATTAGATGATGTTAGATTCCTGACAATGTCATCAATGGAGAATTCTAGCTTCTGATATAAAGTCATCTCCCAATTGTCATCTTCCATGAACCTACTGTTAGCCATTCTAGTACGAATTAACACATAGATTGCTACCAGCACAAGTACTGCACTGGTACAGAAAAGGATCGACATCATTAGCTTCATTGCTGATCTAGCATGGCTGGGTCCTATGCCGTCTGTTGGAGCAACAACTCCACCAGAGATGTAGAGACCTCGGTTTGAAGCAAGATCACTAAGTGGGAGTTTTCGGAAAAATGGAGTGTTAGGCAATTCACCAGAGAAATCATTAAAGGAGACATTGAGGGAGACAAGGTTTTGCAGGCTTGCAAGAACATCTAAGTCCCCAGACAATTTGTTGCGAGAGAGGTCAAGTGTTCCTAGCTTGGTAAGACCAGAGAACTCTGATGGGATCTCTCCTGAAAACTGGTTGCAGCTAAGATTGAGAGAGATTTCAAGTGATGAAATTTGACCCAGTTCCTTTGGAATTTCACCAGAGAAACCATTGCTCCCGATGTCTAACAATATCAGCTTCCTGCATGACAATATCTCAGATGGAATTCTGCCAGAAATTTGATTTTTTCCCAAAACAAGTTTGGTTAAATCTGTTAGTGACCCAATGCTATGAGTCAATGAACCAGTAAGCATGTTGTCTGAAAGGTCTACAAACTGTAAGCTTGTAGGCAGAGTATCAGGCACAGAACCAGTGAGCCCGTTTGAATGCAGGTCGAGAAACTCCAAGCTTTCACATCCAACTAACGACGGAGGAATTCTTCCAACAAGATGATTTTCGCTCATGTCAACAAAATCCAAGCTCTTCAAGTTGCCAATCTCCGATGGAATAGTACCGGAGAGCTTATTGACATTCAATCTTAACCTGCGTAAAGTGGTGCAGTTCCCTATATCTGGAGGTATAAAGCCGGTTAAATTATTGGAAAGTAGAAGCAGCTTGGAGAGATTTCTCAGAGCAAAAATCTCTTTGGGTATTGGACCAAAGAGGTTATTGTAAGACAGATCAAGAGCCTGAAGTTCCTGACACTGAGAAAGACTCTCTGGAATATTGCCGGTTAGCTTATTTTGCCAGGCAAAGAATAGAGTCAAGCTCTTTATATTGCCAATAACAGCAGGAATCTCACCAGAAATTTCATTGTTGTCGATTTCCAGATGAGTCAATGCTGTGCAGTTTGCAATTTCAATTGGAATGGTACCTGACAGCTGATTGACGCTTAGTTGAAGCTCTTGAAGTTTCAAAAGGTTTCCAAAACTTCTTGGTATGCTGCCAGTTAGAAGATTCTCTGAGAAATCCACGACTATGAGCTCTGTGCAGCTTCCAAGTTCATCTGCGATTGCACCCACCAAGTTGTTCTGCCACAAGAGTAAATTTTGAAGCTTGCTGAGCTGACCAATTCGCCATGGGATTGGACCAGAGATTGAATTCTGATACAAGTATAGATTCCGCAAGTCGCTGCAGTTTCCAATCTCTTCTGGGATAGGACCTGATAATAGTGATGTATAAATGGCAATGGTTTGAATTCTTTTCAGCATTCCAATTGATGAAGGAAGCTTCCCAGAAATGCTGGTTTCGGCTATGCCTAACATAACCAAGTTGGTGCAATTTCCTATCTCCCAAGGCATCTCACCCTTCAGATTTTGATTCCCGCCTGCTCGAAAAACTTGTAGCTTGCTTAATGCTCCGATACTCTTTGGAATTTCCCCACTGAGTTGATTGTCATATAGTATCAAATATACAAGACTTGACAAATTTCCAATATCAGAAGGAATTTCACTTTCAAGAAAGTTTGTGTTGAGATATAAACTCTGCAGCTTCCTTAGCCTGCATATTTCCATGGGGATTTCACCTGAGAGAGAATTGCCACTGAGATCAATGAAACTGAGCTCCTGATATTCTCCAAGTTCTTTCGGAATTGTGCCGGTGAAATTGCTTGATGAGATGATAAGGGTCTTCAATGACTTCAGGGACTGGAAATTTGAAGGCAATGAACCTTGCAAATCTACTGCTTTCAAGCTTATCTCCACCACTTCCCCATTTGAGCTGCAATGAATCCCAAACCACTTGCATGGACTTCTGTCTGCATAATTCCATGATTTTAATGCATCTGTTGAGCTCTTCAAACTGTTCTTCCATGTTAAAAGAGCTTGGCCTTGGTCATTAATGGCATAACAAGTAGAGAAGAAAAGAGAGCTTATTGAAATAAGCAATAAGATGAAGGAGAAAATATTTGGAGAAAACAAGAGATGCCTTAGAGTTGCAGGCATTGCTTAGAGATGAGAACAGGTGATCTGTTTTGGGATTGTTGAGGGTAGAACCCCATGTTTTGTTTATAGAAGAAAAGCAGAAGATCTGGATCCAAGAGCACCATTTTTTTTTTTTTTTAATTTTTGTTTTCTATTACTATTGTAATTGGTGTACTTATTAATTCAAAAATGGTGATGCAGATGGGTTTTTTCTTTTATTTATGTAAGTGGACTTTTTATGGAGCTATACTGTCAATATTAAGTAGAGTTTTTGGTTTTTGCTTTCTGAATTGGATTTCTGCTTGAAACTTCCTCAACATACCCTATACCAATTTTTACTAGGAGTAACATTCATAAAGGAAAGTCTTGGTACTTAAATACCATCTAGAAAAATTCCTTTTTCTATCTCAACTTTTAACAGCTCTACCATCTTGTTTCCTTTTATTGGTCAATTCGGTTGTCACCCTCAAGGGAATTTCAGGTTGTCATAGTCAAAATAAAAAATGATTTCCTTCAAATATTTTTGAGGCTGATATTTATGCTTAAGTGGCCTCACAAACTGATTAGAAAGAAGATTAATACTGGCTTTATCTCTTATCAATATCGGCAGTCCAATTGATGGATGGATTAACTCTCTCTATTAGATAGTGATAGCTTAATGATCAGACCAAACCAGACTCACCAACCATTGAATATTTTAGTTCGTGTTTTGTAAAATCAAGATGACCATATCTTCTTTAGTAAGCCAAAAGCTTGAGGTGGTCCATCAATTTTTGTGGCCACAAATTGAACCATCCATCCGTGTGTGTGATAAATGCTGTGTTTCCGTAGTCTTTTCAATCATTTTAGCTGCCATATGTACAACATTCTGCCGTATAGTTTTTGGCTTAAACCCATCTTCTTTTTAGTGCCATTAATGAAGGTAAAAGAGCACAAACTTACAGTAAGAACATAGTTTAAAAGATTGGATTACTTCTCAATATATTTGACAGCAAATTCCTGTGAATGTCTGGATCTGGATTGGTTATTCTATAGAAGCAGAGTAGGTATATTTACTATAAAACAATTGATGAAAATTTTAATTTTTTGGAATCTGATGGAGTAGTGAAGTGTACATGAAAGTAAGGAATATATGAAAATAAATATGGTTTTAATAATCTGCAAAATCTGGTCATGCTGTCTGCTAGTCTTGCTGTAAAGGATTAAAAGAATAGATAGAAAATGAACATTGGCCTTGAGTGGAAGGGACAACATTACATCAACTTAGAGTTCTTAATTAATGTTATCAGCAACATGGCCTGCATAAAACAAAAGATTCTTCATATTCAAATTGCAGATTATGGATCAACTCTCATGCCGTTGCAGTTAGCATGATTAGGTCACGGGGATCGATTTCAAATACCAAAATTTAGAATTTCATGAGTTTTTAATTTGTTTCTTGATCTGAAACTATGATCAAAACTCATAATAATGATTCAAGATTTATGCATGAGCTAGTTGTAAAAATTTGCTGCAATTTTATATTAGCATTGAATGCTTTATGCAGGAAGATGAATAACTTTTCTTATTCATCCACTATGTTTCTCTGAATATACAAATATCATTAAATTATAGAGTAAATTTTGCCTAGAGCTTTAATTCATATATAGGAAATTAAACATATTTGATGGTTGAAAGAGAAGATATATGAGACCCAGAAAAGAAACAGATAAAGGGACTGCAAGAACATCAAAAGAAGAGATGAAGGACCCAACATAAATATATAGATAGAAGAGCAAAAATGCAAATTCCTTATATAATAAGAAATGGTCCCTCTTCCAACCCAACCTTTTGATTGTTAACTTTTTGAGTGAAATGCAACTTGAAAAGGTATTCCTGCCTTAGAAATAAAGGATACATTTGTAAGATCTGAAAAAAAAAAATCACCTAGCAATAATTTTATGGGTAGTTGCCATGTTTTCAACTTTTTATCTAAGCATATGTATTTGTTAAAAGCACATAAACCATAAGAGATTCATAGTATAATTAAAAGTTATTTTTTAATCAACCCACCATGTTGCATCAACTATTGACTTAGAACAAAACAAATATTAGAAACTTGATCCAATGGATCTAAATCTAAATCACAAGAGATCCCATCACATGAATTTGATCTCATGCATGTTCATTCATACAATTTCATTTTAACTTCACATAAAAAATAATAATAAAGGAAATGGGAATCTAATCACATATTGTCAAAGTTTTAATTGGTTTAATGGTAGAAAGAATAGAAAGAGAGCACATGACATGACCTAACATTGCTAGTCTTTTCTATGACACAAGCACAAAATTAACTGAAAGGTCACTAGAAATTTTATAATGGATGTTGCAAAGATAGAAGAAGATCAAACTTAGGTTTTAAGCTTAGTTTAATTATAAGATTAACTAAACTTAATGTTGTTTCACATTCAGTGGAACAAATTTTTTAATGCTTTAATTGTCATTTCTAGGTCGTGTCATAAGAGTTTGCACATGCACATGCACATGAATGAGAGAGAGTGAGTGGGGGGTAATAATAAACAAGTTTATGTGAAAAGTAATATAAGATTATAGTATGTTTAGTGGAAGAAGGGTAGTGAAAAAGTTCATTAATATTACATTATAAATAACCAAACTTAAACAAATAAATAGAAGGCTTCAAAAGGTAAAAAAGAATGAATGTCATCCCATTTATTCCACTAGTGTTGAAACATCATGTGTTATGGGGATTTGATAACATATATGTTAAATTTAAAATTTACCCATTGCAATAATAATTAAAATTAATGAAAATAAGAATTTAAAACGAATTGATACATCAATTATATTGAGATTTAGTTGCAATAAAGAAATAGGGACACTTTGAAAATTTTAAAAAGGAGTGGTTGTGGCACTAAAATTGGACCTACAAGTGTAGCATCACAAGACCTTTTATTGTTGGGACATGACCTACAAGTGTGGCATCACAAGACCACTTATTGTTGGGACATGACCACACCACCCCACACGTGCTATATTGATTTGGCAGTTTGGATATATATGCAAAATGCATGCAACCCCACTTTTTATTTTTTTAAAATAAGATTTGTCATTTCCTAAATCAAAACCATATCCCAAGTCTCAATGACCGTCCAAAATGAAATTTCAATCAATTTAATTGATAAGTCTTTGCATTATTTTAGTGCACATTATTGTCACTTCTCCCTCTAAATTGACAAATTTGTGCCCTACTTGTACATCTAAATTATTCAATTATGTCTCTTATTGATTTGGTTTGGCACAATTTCACAATTTTAAAGTTTTCAAGAGACTTCTAAATGCACAAGTAGATATTAAAATGGAAAAATTATCATCAAAGTCATGCTTCTATGGTGTGGCCGGCTGATTTTGTGAGATTCTTGTCATTTTTTTTTTTGGGCAAAATATGATAGAATTCCAATCCAAGCACTTGACCTAATTCTAAAGTTCGGGTTATTAAATAAACTAAGTTAAGTGTAATAGAAATTAGTATCAAACACTACCTATATTGGCATTATTTGTTGACTCCTATTGTTCTCTTGAATGATACTATAGAAATGAAGATGGGAATAAATAAATAATTGTCTATAGAAAATCAAATAATATGAAGCACCAAACACACTCAACATGAATGAATAGTAGATGAACTACCTACGTAATGCATCCAAGAATCAATCTCTTTCAATTGAATCACATCATTTAATAAGATTTATAAATTTATTCGTCTAATCATAATGCACACGCACGATACTTGGTTCATAGTTGACCACATATTTCTTTTTGAACTGTTGGAGCAATACCTATGTTTTAGAGTTCAATGATTCGAACACTATTTGGGCTTTCTCTTTTATTGATGTTACAAAATATATTTTAGATTTTGTCATATGAGACGTTTGAATCCCTTAATTTGCGACCTTTTTCTACTTTACTTTTGTTAGTGTAGAAGATGACCCATTGCTTTCAATAATGTTCTATTAAAATGAAGGGTTGTTCATGTATAAGCACAATAAAGGTCAAATCATTGTCCCCTCATACAACTTTCTTGTCCTAATCCTTCCTTAATTTCAGGATTTGGGTTACCGAATACATCTTGTTATAAATTATTTTTTGTAATATTTTAAGAGAGGTAATGAGTATAAAGAGGATGAAAGAACTTGGACTGGCTTATAAATTTCCACCCTTTTGGCAAAAGGGAAAGCACATAAGTTGTAACAAAATTTAATCAATTTCTACACAGTCGAACTTTTAGGCCTTTTTGGTTCTTTTAAATTAAATAACTTTGATAGGAACATGGGTGAGGTCTGGGGTTTTCAATTTTCTCTCTGTTAATGAATTTTTAAATGGGTTTGGACCTACCTGCTCAAAGAGGTTAAGAGTTGGGTCAAAATGAACCAAATGTTTGCCTTGTGAACAGCCCACTGCATTGGTTGATCCCAAAATTGGGTTAATGGCTCTTATGTCCGAGGGATTTGGACTATGTTTTTGTTGGATTGTTCTTGCTTATTTAATCATTCATCAATAGATGATTATATAAGTTTATAATTTGAAAATGTTTAGTTGGCTAAAGTTGATTACACCAGTAACATTTCAGCAAATACAGTAGAAAGAGAGAAGGATTAATCTAATTAATTTAATTGAAAGCTCAGAAAAGAAAAGACAGCCAAAGAATCTGTATATCCTCTACAGGCCAGTTTGAATAGGATTTCAATGCCAATTACACAAGAATTCGCTAGCAAAGGTTAATCAGGATTGCTTCCTTATAAATTCATGTGGTACAGACTATTGCAAAACTGATAAAAGAGTACATACCCATGTTTCACGCGAGAAACAAAAACGTCCAGACCCCCTCATCTTTTAAAAGAAAGAAAATCATACAACAATTCACACAGTACATACTCATCCATCCACAACAAGAAAGGGGAAAATAAAGGCTCAAATGGTACAATAGACCAAAATTTGAGAAATTTTTTGCTGCAGTCAATCCAAGTTCAATTCCTTTGTTCTAAGAATCTTTTTGTACATAAAAGATGTTATTAGTACTGGGTTTACAGAAGAAGATGAGAAATGTACATGGGACAACATTCATTAAAGAGGTGCCAAGGTCACCTCCCGAAACATCTCATTATTGACGAGGTAAGTGCAGAAGAGAGGAACTTCATCCCTGCAGATCCACCAGGGAAGTAGGAAATAGCATAGTATGCAAGCGCAAGAACCTAATCCAAAGAAACAGCAATTTCAAATTTTGATTGGATATTTAAATATCATGTTATTTATCGTGCATAGAACTTTTATCTTGTGAATAAGCAACAGATATGTGGATAAATTATAAACTGCTCATGTACTTTTAAGAAAATGAAATTGGAGTAGTGCAAAGGAAGCATGATATTTCATACCTGAATAACAGAACAGAGCACAGAGAGAATGTAGCTGTGTAGCACCATGGAAACATATATCGTGCCTACCATACTGCCTATGAATCCCAATGTAAGCGGAAGTCTCTGGATAAAAAATAAAAATAAAAATAAGTGAGAATAAAACATCAGACACATATAATTGAATTTAGCGGCCGATCATCTTCCACATCTTAGAGACACCTTGTGCAAAAAGGAATAGAAGGTGTATTCAAATACAGCATAGTACCTCTTTTGATGACATGTGGGCTAGCTGATTCTGTGGACCCCTAAGAGCAAAGAACGACCCAATTATAAAGCCACATCCAACGGTAAAGCAGATAGCAAATTTCTGAGGCATCAGCACCATGACTGGAAGGAACATGGTAAATGCAATGAAAATGAAGAACACCCCAGATGCCAGAAGCAAGCCAAAATACATAAGTGCTTTTCCTGAAGGAACATTACTAGTGGCAGACTGGAGGTTCCCAGGTAGATCTCTAACTCCTTTTGAAACCCTGATTGAGCAAGAAACCAAACAATAATGTAGCTAGGTATAAGCATTATCTACTCGAGTATATGAGCATTTAGTAAGTAACTAAACAGAAATTAATATAACTAGGTAAGAGCATTATCTACATGAGTACCTACGTATTTATAGTTCATCACAGAAACACAAATTGAGGAGTGGGTTTCTGATTCAGGATTTGGCCTCAACAAGTTTTCTCCACTTGGAGCCATGCCATTCAAATTCTTTTCAACTCGTGATTTAGTAGAGCTTATTCACCATTCCACATTTGTAGTTAATGCGCATATTGCATAACTGAATTGGTGGTCTTAGGCTAAGCATGAATATCATAATATCACCCATGTCGCTGTCAAGTCACATAACTAGAAATTCAATTCCAGTCAGAACTTCTGCATCAGTCATAGATTCTTCTTAGTCTGAGTTGGGATACTAACAGATTAATACCACCATTTATCCAATAACTCCCAAGAGCAGTATCTCAATGTAAATGCCTTGACATGGACTGAAACACTCCGCCTACTCTAAATTTGTCTTTCAACAGTCCTGTAATACCTTCCCTCCAAAGAGCTATACCATTTAGAATTCACACATATTGGCATATCCTCCACATCCAATATCGCATCTGGAGCCATAAGTGCATCAGCTACTTCACTCAAGCCACAGTCTCTTGTAAATGTTCAGCTACAAATTGACCCCACAATATTCAGGTTGAAAGCATTCCCCACTTAATTCTAACTCAAGGGATTAGATATACTTAGCTAGTTCTTAGGTTCAAATATTACCTCACCACTTAGATAAGAAAGGGAGAGAAGGATAAGTAGCAACAAGTACAGAGCATAATTAAAGACCAACAAATTACTGAAAAGTCGTGAAATATTTTTGTTTTCTAGGTCTTGGTTCTGAATTGTGAAAAATAAATAACAACCTAAGAATGGTCAATCCCTTCTGCTCAACACATGCATTAGAATATATTCCAGCTGATCGCATGACCAAATTCCTCATTAACACATGCACTTTGCTAATTTATCTAGATTCAACACATTATCCCTCCATATATAAACAATATAAAGTAGGATTCTACCAAAAATAATACGCTTTTCTTAGTTCTGCGATTAAATTTGTGTTCAGCAAAATGACTAAGGGGGCTCAATTCATCTAATATCAGCGACAGCCTTTCAGAAAAGTAGAAAACACCATATCTACTTCCATAACCTTACTATGCATCAACTAGATGCCCATAATCCATTTCAGCTACTCAAATGCGTTAAACACATTTTCCATCAACAATTCCATAGACACAACCTAAATCTGATATAAAATCAGCAAACCCTAAACTCCACCAGGCCATAGTAACATACAAAACAAAAGATCGGGCAAATAATCAGCACATGCCCAAAAACCCGCTAAATACCGAACCCCAAAACTCATAAATCCAAATACCCATCTTCAAGCCGGCCAAGATACACCTGACCTGTTACAGATGCTGCTAAATCAAACAGGCATACACATAATCAAATTGATAGAATGATACACGGATATATGAATACTAATAATGTTCATTTCATGAAATTTACATTCTGGGTACATAATACATAATTCTATCGGCAAAACAAAACAAAACTCTCTAACCTTTCAAGCTCAATAATACATAAAACAAAGTTCCCAAGATCAAATTCACCCATAACACAAAGAGACACCGATACAATACTAAATTATTTATAAAAATACAAAATATAAAAATAATGAAAATGATAAGAAACTACAGCCACTGCCAGCTAGATCAAATGATGCTTACACATTAAAGGTGCCAGAGACTGTATCATTTGCGGACCGAACAGCTGCTTCAAGATCGAACCCGAAAGCAGCACCAGAGCCATCTTCATCGTCTCTAGAGGCGGCATACGAGTTCCAATCAGCCAGTAAAGAAGAAGAGGATGATGATGTCGCTTTCTGCAGCTGATCTTCACCACTGCTGCTTTGTGAGAACCACCCTTGTGCCGTTTTCTGCATTGTCTCAGTAAAAAAAAGACCCACCAGCTCGAGGGGAAAAAAAATACTGGAGACAAAATAAGGGATTTCTGTTGAGTTAATTATGAGCGCTCTCTTGCTGGCATCAAAATTAAGCAGCTTGGTCTGTGCTCCGAAGAACCGTCGTCATTAGAAAAGCTTGAAAATTAAGGAAAGTATGTCAGATGGAAGATTCAAACGGCGCCGTTTTATTCCATGCCTCTTTAAAAAACATACTATTTTTTAGGATTTAAGTACTACATTTAAACAATTTCTTTTTTTTTTATTTATTATTATTGTTTATTATAACCCATTTAATATTTTAAATAATAAAAATTATTTTCAAAAGTAGTAACTTCCTGATTAGTCCATAGTTCAATATTGTATTACTACTATTACATGGGGCTAGTTTGAGATTGCTCTGAACTATTTAATCAATTGTGACAAAAGAAATCAAAATCTTAGCAAAACATTTGGATACATATATGTAAAATGAACTCATAGTACTTTCAAGAGCTGCACCTCAAATATCAAAGGCTCGTTTGCATGAGACAAAAGGTTCTGCAGGGGCCAAACTGCAATCAACAACCATTAATGTAATAGCTCTGTTAACTGTATCAAGAAGGTAATTTATCTTTTCCGTAAGAGAAAATAGAAAACAATAATCATTTTGAAAGAAAGAAAACCATGGAAGGAAAAGAGGGAGGGGGAGGACCCAGAAAAAAAGAAAAAGAAAATTAAACATTAGAAAAAGCAAAGTCCATTGAAGAACAAAGTTTGAGAGAGTTAAATGGCAGTGAAACCTCCTCAGGTATTGGTTTTAAGTTTTAGTTGATGTATCCCACAGAAGGCAGTATCAATGCTCTTCTCTTTCCTGTAAAAGATATACAAGTCATTTGATTTAATTCATTGTGAAATGCAAAGATTTAGGACCATGGTCATTATGAAGAATTTGTCAGTTCCACACGAATACTTGTAAATAGAGTAATACAGCCTTTTGGGAAAGGATTTTTCTTGGATGTATATAAAACTCAATTTTTCTTACCAGCCAGATCTGACAGAAGAAAGAGTGAGACATGTAGCAAAGCTCAATGGAAAATGTAATGAATGCCAATGATGATGAACATGGCTATTATGATGAAATTGTCATATCCAGAGCAATACTTGTGAATAAAGTAATACAACCTTTTTGGACACTAATTTTCTTGGATGTAAAATTCATGTTTCTTACCAGCCAGGGCTAAAGAAACTCGAGGACTAAGAGGAGCAGGTCAGAATGCAATTTGAAATGAAGAAATTAGTGAAATTGGGAAGGACTGCAGTAAAATAACCGGTAAGTCAGCTCTTTAAGAATTAGTTAGTAACTTTCTGTAGAACATGAATTTCAGTCATAAGATCTAAAGCATCGTTGCATACCTCCAACCTTCACACCAACCAAAACCTCCTTAAGGCCCTTTATAATCTGTCAAATTACACAAAGTTTACTGAACCATTTTCCCAAAGTTCACTAAATTCCAATCTGTTAAAATGCAAAAGGAACTAACCTGGTTCTCGTCCAAAGGAAGTATGACAGGCGCGCACTTTCTCCACTAAATTGATCCACAGTACTGCATTTAAACACAGAGTTTGCAATCTTTTGACTGTTAGTGAAGTGAATCAGCTGTGCAAGTTCTTAGTCACATCATGATGCATGATTGGATCGTTTGTTGTTTATGCTACTGTTATAGTGCAAACATCCCAACATAGTCAATAGAATATAGTAACCGAGAAACAAGAATGCTTGCAAAATTGGTAACCCATTACATTATACTGATTGCTCTCAATACAAATTACCTAAGATTATACCAAAAGGCATCATTTGGTACTTTCACTGAAATCAGTTTATCAAATTACAATAAAGGAGAAAACATGTCATCATACAATGAAGTTATTGTGGTCTCCATGTATTTATTTCATCAAAAAGAAATATAAAACTGAGATAGCACTATCACTAAAATTAATTAAAAGTTCAAGACACAACACAAAAGGGATACCACTTCTTCAAAGGCATGTAGAGGAGGTCATTTGGAGACTGCTATGCAATTTCTATCATACCCAGATTCCAAATCTTGTTGTTAAACTAATTGGATTATAACAAGGTTTGTGTTTAAGAATTATAACTATTATGTGTATGAAGAGTTTGCACAATGGAAGTTTGAAGAAGTAGCTGACAATTATGCACAAGTTACACAATTTCTACTGAAGCAAGATAACACCAAGAACAGGAAATGAAGGATTAGTTACTGGAAATACTTACCTTGGAGATTTAGACGCACATGGGAAGCCCAGTGAGACCTGAAATGCAATAGTTTCCATATTCAGAAAGTCCCCACATGAAATTTTCCCGGTAAGAGTTGGCTGTTAGTTGAATGATGCTATGAGCTGGGATTGGATATTATCGTCTGTGAACAAAACTATGGTTAACATAGCGGACTTGATTACTCTTTATGGTACAAACTAAACTTCACCAAAACGCAGCGTTTCCTCGAAGCAAGGGATAAAGCGAATAGACATTCTTTATAATATCACCGGAAGGTCAGTTATTAAAGCTCACAAACAAACGTGATTGCATAACAAGAAGCCAAAAAGTCGCCCTTCCACACACGTGGCAACCAATGGCCCCAATTGCCACACAAACAAAACGTCTGACCCGGTAACTTAATGAAACGTTAATAATATCGTCGGAAATAGAAGGATCTAGAAACCCTAGCGAAGTCTCCTATAAAATGCTCACTTGGCTCGTCTGCTCGGCATCACGCTTTCTCATTTCTCTCGTGTTGGCTTCCAAAACCCTAGATTTTGAATCGTAGATCGGACGGTTTAACTGACGACGATTGCGATGGCGGGAGAGACAGAGACGTTTGCCTTTCAGGCGGAGATCAACCAGTTGTTGAGTCTTATTATCAACACTTTTTACAGTAACAAGGAGATCTTTCTCCGTGAACTCATCAGTAACTCTTCCGATGTATGTATCTTTCTCTTTAAAAATAGCTACTCGTTGCAGTTTTTCTGATGTCATTTTATGGCTCAAAGTTGTTTGATTCTTTTTGTTGATTTGGTTTATGAAAGCTATTGTGCGTTTCAATGACGAGTTTATCTAGGTATGTTTGATAATTTATTGTAATAGTGAAAGTATTGATCTCGTTTTGCTTATAGAATAAAGGGAATATTTTTACTGTTTATAATGGCGTGAACATGGTTTGAAGGTGTTTAAAAACAAAATCAGGATGAACAGTGTTTCATATTTATTATTTTTTTCTATTGTTTCGTGCGAGTTATAATTTTTATGCCATAGTTTATTTCCCGACGAAAATATAATCTAAAGAAGAAAGCAATTAGGTGAATTATGATGGGTGTTTTGTATTGTTTGTATCTGTGCTATAGTGACTATAGTAGTATAGACTCGGTTTTATTTTGGGCATTGGTGCTCTGCCCTTATTGGTATTGGTCTGTTGAATGTGTGTTAATATGAATTGTCTTCTTATTTTCTAATGCTATATATTACAAATAGGCTCTGGACAAGATCCGTTTTGAAAGCTTGACAGACAAGAGCAAGCTAGATGCTCAGCCTGAGCTTTTCATCCACATTATCCCTGACAAGACTAACAACTCATTGACCATCATTGACAGTGGTATTGGCATGACCAAGGCTGGTGAGTATTGGTTTACGTTAGTGATAACTCAATGTAAATTGGTGTTTGATTTAGTATATCCGTCATTGCCATTTAGTGACAAATAATTGTTTCTATTATTTGCAGATTTGGTGAACAACCTTGGTACCATTGCAAGGTCTGGGACGAAAGAGTTTATGGAGGCATTAGCTGCTGGTGCTGATGTGAGCATGATTGGTCAGTTTGGTGTTGGGTTCTACTCAGCTTACTTGGTTGCAGAGAAGGTCATTGTTACCACCAAGCACAATGATGATGAGCAATATGTCTGGGAGTCTCAAGCCGGTGGGTCATTCACGGTCACCAGAGACACATCCGGTGAGCTTCTTGGCCGTGGTACAAAAATCACCCTCTTCCTTAAGGAAGACCAACTTGAGTACCTTGAGGAGCGCCGTTTGAAGGATTTGATTAAGAAGCACTCTGAATTTATTAGCTATCCAATTTCCCTCTGGATTGAGAAGACCACCGAGAAGGAGATTTCTGATGATGAGGATGAGGAAGAGAAGAAGGATGAGGAGGGTAAGGTTGAGGATGTTGATGAGGAGAAAGAGAAGGAAGAGAAGAAAAAGAAGAAGATCAAGGAGGTGTCCCATGAGTGGTCATTGGTGAACAAACAGAAACCCATTTGGATGAGGAAACCTGAGGAGATCACAAAGGAAGAATATGCAGCTTTCTACAAGAGTCTGACCAATGACTGGGAGGAGCACTTGGCTGTGAAGCACTTCTCTGTTGAGGGTCAGCTTGAGTTCAAGGCTATCCTCTTTGTTCCCAAGAGGGCACCCTTTGATCTCTTTGACACCAGGAAGAAGCCCAACAATATCAAGCTCTATGTTCGCCGTGTCTTCATCATGGACAACTGTGAAGAGTTGATCCCTGAATACCTTAGCTTTGTTAAGGGTATTGTTGATTCTGAGGATCTTCCTCTTAACATCTCAAGAGAAACACTGCAACAGAACAAGATCCTGAAGGTCATTCGTAAGAACTTGGTGAAGAAGTGTGTTGAGCTCTTCTTTGAGATTGCTGAGAACAAGGAAGATTATAACAAGTTCTATGAGGCCTTCTCCAAGAACCTCAAGCTTGGGATCCACGAGGATTCCACAAACAAGACTAAGCTTGCTGAGTTACTTCGATACCATTCTACCAAGAGCGGTGATGAGATGACTAGCTTGAAGGACTATGTGACCAGAATGAAGGAGGGCCAGAGTGATATCTACTACATCACTGG
>JAXCLQ010049128.1:0-19408 GCA_035584115.1 Cedrela odorata | reverse complement strand
AGTAATCATAAAATATAAATATTTATTATATTAATATAATAATAAATATCTAAAATGTATTATTAATATATATATATATATTATTAAAGTAATGATATATATATATATATGTATGTAAGATATTTATTAATATATGTGTATATAAATATACATATATATATATATATATTAAAGTAATGTGTGTATATATATATGCATAATTGTCTCTCTCTCTCTCTCTCGTTTTAATATAAGTATATAGATGTTAATTTGATTAATGTATATATATATATATATTATATTATTAATGTATTAATGTATATGTGTATTATTGTAATACATGCATTTGATTAACAGTAATCAATGCACACAGCCGACCTAAACAATGACTCACGTTTTGCATTAATTTCATTTTGATATTTTGGAAATGCAAATTGGTTGATTATGTAGCTGGTAGTCAATGGATTTCAAATGGTTGTTGAAATCAAAACACTGAAGAGTTAAGTGTATAAGAGAAGCTGACTGTATGCATAATACATATACGATTTTGTTTTTTTTTTTTTAAACAGAAAGTATCTTTCTTCTTTTTTGTTTTTTTAAAACCAAAAGCTTCTTCTTCTTCAACCATAAGCTGAGTCAAACCGAAGCTCGCAAATCCCAAATAAGCCAAAATCGGCTTCATCACTCCGACGTGTGGATCACTTGAGGAAGAAAGCTTGTTACTGTCCTGGACTACAAACCCAAAAGTGAGACATCTCATCTCTGTGATTTATATCTTGAACAAAGCATGATTTTAAAAGCCGAAACATGCATGTGTGCATGTTCAGAACAGTTTGGAGCCTATTCCGCAAGTTCATGAAGATGGTCATGGCTCCCTTGCGGCGGTTGCGTACCCGAAAGTTGATTTTACGTATCACGCTTTTGCTGCTTATAGAAACAGAGCATGAAGAGCTCACTGTTCTGTTCACTGCCACCATGTAATCGGAGACCACACTTTGATATATGCACTATGAGCGAATGGTAAATGGGGAATGGGTACTTTAGGCAAGATACAGGCATCTTGTGCCAAGGGTAGGCCCAGTTGAGCCACAAGAGCAATTGGCAGAGAAGCCCGCACCTCAATCAGTGGCTGATCAATTGACTTAAATTGATGTGCCTGAGATAGCAGCCCCAACAACTCTCTCACCTCAGGTAGTGCCGGCATCTCATTCTCCTCCTTCCTCAACATTGTTAACGATTTTGGAAGACATCCGATCTAAAATAACGGCTATTGAACAACGGGTTGACACAGCACTTACTAACTTTAATGAACGACTCACCGGACTTTAGACCATGGTGACCACAACGATGCACAAAATTGAAAAGCTTCTCGCATAGGGTGATCACTGCATAACTCAACTAGGCAAGTTTGGACTCAAGTTTCACAAGGAAACTTAGCGTTTTATGCAGAGTTTGGTCAGAGTCTCCACACCAGTACCATAATATCAAGTACCCACGGCCTCTTCATTCACACCTTAACCACCTCCACCTAACTACCAATCTCCATAAGCCTTACAGCTGAGCTCGTCTCGTCCCGTTAAGTTAGATGTAGACAGCAATAGTTCCAATGATGAGATCCTAGGCTACCTATAGCTATATATTTTTTATTTTATGCCTTGTGTTTATCTCTTGACTGTGTAATGGTTATTTTTTTGTTATTTTGAACTAATGTATTGTATTGTTACTTTCCTAATTAATGAAAATTCCATGTCTTCATACTTGCGTGAATCTTTGCACCTTATTTCCTTCTTTAATTGCTGACAAAAAGGAGGAGAAGTGACTTGAATTGAAATCTAAATTGGGAACATAACAAAAAAGGGGAGAAATGACAGAATTTGACATTAACGTAAATCACAACTTAAAAAGGTAGCTTCATAAACCTTAAAGGGGAATTGGATACTTTAAATTAACTAAAATCCTTAAAATACACTTTGTTTTGTCATCATAAAAAAATAGGGAAATTAATGATATCATGTTAGTAGTTTTTAATGTAAAATTGATGATATCATGATATGTAAATGTGTGCTTTCGATGATAATCAAATTTATTATGATGTCAATTTAATTTATGAACAATAAAATCTAGAGAGTTCAAAAATATTAACGAAGTGAACCAGATTGATACCAGAGATTGAAGAGATCGATACTTTGCTAACTCGAGAGTTTAAAAATAATTACAATGCGAACCAAATCGATAAATGTGTTAAATAGATCGATACGAGGCAAGTTAGAGACTTCAGAAATATTTACGAACTCGACTAGATTGATACGTAAAGGAGAAAAGATCGATACTTGGGATCCTAGACAAGCTTAGATTCAAATTTTCACCCAAACGGATCAATACACTACCAAAACAAATCGATACTTCCTAACGTTTTTAAAGCTCAACAATAACTTTTGCAGTATTTATGGTGAACATTAAATGTACCTAATCAAACCGTTGGACACAAGGGTCTTTACAATGAAAACAAATATAAATAGAAGATTTGAAGACAAAGAGAATTAACAGAGCATCTTCTTAAAAATCAATTGAACAGTTATCTTGAATTCTTGACTTGAATATATTTTCTCTCTCTACTGCAACTTCACATTTTTACTTTCTTTGTAATAGAAAATTACTTGTACGAGCTAATTGATATATAAGCTTTATTATGAGAGTTATAAAACAAAATTACATTTTTGAGTTGTATTGGGTTTATCTTCACCCGAATTAGACAAAGAGTGTATTGGGTCTTGTTTCATCTGGGAAAAAGAAAGTGTACAGTTGTTCTTCACCATAGAAGAAGATGTATTGGGTTTCACTTGACTTGAAAAAATAAAGAGAAAGTCAAATCTTGGTGGTGATCCAAAACCAAGAGAGTGGATGTAGGCCAAGCTTGCCGGACTACTATAAATTCTGTATTTGATTTCTCTCTCTACTATTTTCTTTATTGCATTGCATTGAATTCATTTTAAGCTTGAAATTTTTAAATAACCTAATTCACCTCCCTCTTAGGTATAGTAAACTAGGACAACAGTATTAGGTTTCGAGAACCCAAGAGAAAAATTGAGTGGGCGATATGATCCTTAGTGGCAGTGGTTACCCTCTTCTTGTAGTGAATAAATTTATTACATACTTAAATATATAAATATATAGGTGTTATACGTATATGTATGCTTATATGCTAAACAAGCTATTTTCTGATTAAAGTGAAATTTGAAACGAGACTGTTTACATGTGTTTACACTAGTATTGTGATATTTTATTTAATTGGTCTGCAATTGATAAATTATTTGATATAGATGTTGAAATGGCCTTAGAGGCACGATTGATTTACATGATTATATCATTACTTTGAAATTGATTTGAATTATGCATGTATTTTGGTGATGAGGTCGGCAGGCCAGTTATTATTGTATGGTCAGTGGGCTTGTTTATTTATTGTAGTTACAAGGATGTAGCCTATAGATAGACCTATTGAGAGGTCGCATAGGTGAGTAGAGTCGTAGTAGAGCTGGTATAAGGGAGAACGTCCATGGTAAGCCCACTGTGTGCCGTGTACGGATGTATAGTTATAAATACCCTTTGAAAAGTCCTGGCTGCTTGATATGGATATCTTAGATTTAGTGCAAGTGGATCTATAAGAGAAAGATTGGAAAAGATGAGAAGGTAGAGACCTTCAAAGCATGACTAGTTGCGAAAGGTTACTCTCAGAAACAAGGGTTGGATTATAAATAAACCTTTTTGCCTGTTGCTATGATTAAATCCATCTGAATTATGCTAGTCATAGTAGCATACCACTACTATAAAATCTGATAAATAGATGTCAAGATGACATTCCTCAATGGTTTCATTAAGGAAAACATCTATATGGAACAACTCATTGAGTTTGTGTCCAAAACAAATAGGCATAAGGTATGCAAGCTGCATCAATCCTTCTATGGATTGAAGTAGGCTTCTGAGAGTTGGAAAATTCTATTTGATGACACAATCAAAGCATTTGGTTTTGTCATATTCCTCATATTGTATGTAAATTACATACTGCTGATGGGTAATGATGTATGCATAATGAATGAGGTTAAGATCTGGTTGTTTATAACCTTCTCAATGAAAGACCTCGGTGATGCAACATATGTCCTTGGTATTCATGTCTATAGAGATAGAATAAAAAGGATAATAGGATTATCTTAGGGATTGTACATTGAGCAAATGCAAAAAAGTTCAGCAAGAAAAACTCTAAGAGATGTCTCTTGCCCTTCACATACGGTCTTCATCATTTTAAAAACGATAGTCCAAAGACCAATGAACAGCGACAGAGAATGCGTACCATCCTTTTATGCTTTTGTCATAAGAAGTTCAATGTAAGCAATGCTTTGCACAAAACTTGATATAGCGTATGCCGTAAGTGTTACGAGTAGGTGTCAGGCTAATCCAAGGGAGAAATATTGGTCGGCTGTAAAATTAATCCTTAAGTACTTAAGAATGACTAAAGATCTAGTTCTAAGTAATGGATGTCAAGAGTTGAACATTCAGGGATATTCGAATTCTAATTTTCAATCAGATATTGACAATAGAAAGTCTATGTCAGGTTTTATATTTATGTGTAATGGAGGAGCTGTAGGCTAAAAAAGTTCCAAGTAGACAACTACAATGGATTCCACTACAGAAGCTGAATATATTGTTGCTACAAAAGTAGGAAAAGAGGCTGTTTGTATGTGTAAGTTTATGGGTGAATTTGGTGTAGTTCCTAACATGGCTTATCCGATAAGTGTGTTATGTGACAATACTAGGGCCATTGCACTAGCTAAGGAATCGAGAACACACCAAAATTCTAAACATATTCAGCGTAAGTATTATATTTTGTGAGAGTTCATTAGAACATGAGAAATAATAATTCAGAAGATCACTTCAGCGGACAATGTGGCTGACCTACTGATTAAAGCAATGACACAGAAACAGCTAGACTACCGTCTTAAAAAGATGAGTATAAGATACAATAATGATTGACTTTAGTTCAAGTGGAAGTTTATTAGTGTATATGCTTAGAAACCAATCGTGATGTAAGTTTCTTGGCATTTAATTTGTAACTAGATATTTATCATTTTTAATAAATAAAAGAATTATCCTTGATTCGTATTTGTATGTTGTTTCAACTATTTGTATATGCTGTAAATAATTTATGAATGTGATAAGTCCGGATAAGACATTTAAAGTAAATGTTCCTATCAAAATCGTTCCCTACGGAAATAATATTATTTGAGCAATAATACTGTATAGTAGGCACATTAAATACTTTCGAAAAGATATTAAAAAATTTATATAAGTTTAGATGACGATGATAGTCATATCACTGGGGCATTAATTTGAATTTACGGTTAGAGAACCATTTATAAAACATGACCAAAGCAAATGATAAATCATATGGAATAGCATGATGTTAAGATTAATCATTAGGTCATATTAGTGTACGATGTAATTCTTTGACATGAGACATCATGGTTAAATCCGGGTTGGATACGTATGGTTCATATAGTGTATACGTGTGAGGCTAGCCATGCCACGTACAATAAGTTGGTTTGGTCATGTGTTGTTCGTACGCGAAACGAACGATAGTCAAGATGGGACTAGTTGATTTAGGATTTTTGGATTGGAGTTTCCACTATCTTAATTTGTATCCAAGTTCCTAAGGTGAACGTCGATGAATGTCAAAAAAATAAATCTCTGGCCATAGTGATTATTAGTCATGCGAAAGAGTTCGAGATAATGAGTTCCGGATATAGCAATCGGCGACTCATACAGAAAATGAGTTTGAGATTTTGACATCCATGAATCCATACTTAATAAAGATATAGATGACGGAATGATATTACCTACATGATAAATATGATAGTTTATATTAAAATAGGATTTGATGAAGTTAGTAAACTCGTCGCGATTTAAGAGCTATGACATATTACTAGTTGTAACCCATAGTCAATGTTCTCGAAATTAATTTTGGATGAGATTTAAAATTGAGACACGGCTAATTCACGGGATCCCACGAGATTATACTAATACTTGATGTAAGAGGGTATATATTATTTAAAAGGAGAATAGTACCATCCTAAAATAATGAGGGTTTTGATTATTTTATGTAAGTGTTATATAAAATTAAATAAGGTATTTTAAGCGTTAAAATAACATTATAATAATTAATTTGATTAATTATTTTAAATGAGATAGTACTTAATAATATTTAATAATGACTAAATATTAATATTATAAAAGTTAAAGGATTTATAATAAATACGTAGGGGTTAAAAATATAAACTAGTGTAATTTGCATGCCTTTATGATAATAAGTGATTGTTCAATAATTAAGTTTTCAAACGTGAGATAATTTTTACCAAAATCAAACTTTGCAAGGACTCCCATGCAAATAAAATATTTACAAACTAGCTCTAACTATAAAAACCAAAGTTTTTTACATTTTCTCATTAAGTGAAACACTTAGAAAATTGAACGGAAAAACTCTCAAAATTTTTCTCACAAAACCCCTCCCTTTCATTGTGCATTAAGAGTGAAGATTTGTGGAAGATTTGTTTTCTTCAAGTCTGGTCATCTTCCTCACATCCTCATGCATCAAGGTAACACTTTAAATCCTCCATTGAATTTTCGCATGCTTGAGTTTTACTAAGGTTTAAATTCTGAAAATTTTTTGAACGCATTTGCTAAAATGTGTTCTATGATATTCATCCTTTTAATACATGTTTCTTAATGAACTTTCATACACACCTCTAATCTGTTTTCTATCTTTTAAGAATTATCGAGATATCAAGAAAATCATTAAGACTCTACATTAGCAGATTTGTCATGCGAAAAAATTAATCTTGTGTTAGACAGTTAAAGGACCAAAAACAAGTATTAACAATTATGTAATATTAACACTATAAACCGCATTAACAATAATTTTATGTCCTGTATACGTTTCTTGATTGATAGTGATAATGTCCTTGATTATTACTTAATATAGTGGTTGATGTTTCTTGATTTTGATCTTGTACTGTACTAAGTTTGGAACTGAATAAAGGCTAATTTTACTACTGTATTTTTTTCTATTTTATATTGGATGTAATGGCTTTAGGAATGAATGACAAAATCTGTACTCAAGGGTTATTTATTTTGTTATGAATATTTCACAATATCAAACGGTGATATTATTAGTTCAATAATGGAAGGGTTCTCATTAAAGTGAGACAAAAATTCTTATCCAAACAAGCTTTTAGTAGTGAAATAAAAGTCTTTCCTTTTTCACTTATCTTTTGGCTGGAGTCTGTCTGTTTTCAATGTTCATGCCTGGTTTCTTCCGAATAGTTTCCAAGAAACCGGGAGCCTATAATTCATAAATTTATGAGATATATATTCAATCTATGTCAAGAACAATTACATTTCAAATTTCTATTCTTTTAGGTTACGATATGAGTTGTTTATTTAGAATTTAGTAAGAGGGAGGGCAGGGCAAAATTCCTCAAAGTTGGGCAAGTTGGCTGGCTTTTAGGCTTTGGCGCCGACTGAAAGTGAAAGCTACACGCCACTCTACAATTACGCGGAAATATCATACATGCAAAAACACAAAATACAAGTGGATGGTCCACTTCTTCAACTTGATTCTTCTCCCATTCATTCCCTTTTCACTACAAAACACACTTTTCAATCTTCCTTCCACGACCTTATCTCTTTTTATTTATTTAGTTAAAGACAATTCATTATATTAAAACTTGATCTCAGAAAATTATTTTTATTTTGGTTCATTGTTATAAATATTTAACTGAAAATTAATCTACACAAATGGGTTTAGAATATTAAGGATATTAATTTGTGTAATTAATAACAACGTTTAAGATGAAGTGAACAAAAATAAATAAATAAATAAAGAAGAGAGCATAGGTGCGCTGTTGGGCTATTGCTATACTATTAATATTGATAAACAAATGTGTGAAAAGATAGCCCATGTTTTGATGCTGAATTGAGTGGGTATGGTGCCGGACCACAATAAAATGGAAATGAAGTAGCATTAGCATATTCAGACTTCGTTAATTAATAAAAGTATAGAAATTAAGGAGTATCGATGTTTCAGTTTGACTTGTTTGCATCCACTCCTTTCCATTCTTCCATCCCATCACTCACACTCACACTCACACTCACACTTACTCACACTTTTGCTTGAATTGTGAAACATCGCATTTTCCTCTTAATTGCTTTTATATACAGGTTCTGTATCATACTTTATATATATATATATATATATAAAGTATATACTTCACTCCTTTATTTTAATTCTCAACTTATAAAAATTTGATAAAAAAATATTAAATATTAACTATAATTTAAAATATAATTAAATATATTATAATATTATTCTTATATATATCTACTTACAGAATAAATATAATAAGTAACATTATTTATTTTATAACATAAAATTATATAAGTACCGTATTTTTATGACACTTGGTGCATAAACTTGAATTTTTAAATTAATTTGTCCGTACTCACCATAATTGTATAAATATGATAAATAAAATATTTTGTAAATGATAATTTTGAGTGGAATCACGTATTTTTTTTACTTATAATTAATGATAAATAATTTTATTTTTTAAAATCATAATTACTGCATTTCAAAAGTAAATAAGACCTCTCCACTATAAGATATATATTTGTAACATTTGACATCATATTAATTAATATATAATAATTTGTATTGTTAATAATAATAATAAAAAGTGAAAATTAAAAAAATTGACTGTACATAAATGTCAACGTCAATTTTCCACAAACTATATCCTAAATTTTCCAAAAAGTCTAAAATGATAATTTGATATCAATTTCATCTCTAAAGCAGCATAAGTAATCGTTGATGCACAGCTTTCAATCGGTAGTGGCTTAGGGAAATTTCAGTTTAGTGTCTAATATTTTAGTAAATTATACTTTACTCGTTTTGTTTGGCACTGTTTCAAAATCTTCCGTAATATTTATAGTTTGTCTCTTAAATTTGAACTTTTAACCAAAATTTCATTTTTCTCCTACCAATTCTATTATATGTGATGAAGAAATATACTTTTTTTTTTTTTGCTGTTAATAAATCTTTTAAAAAAGAAATGACGTATTTATCATAATTTTATTGAAAAAATTACTTATTTATAAATAATTTTAATAAAATAATAAAAATAATTTTTTATCTTATTATATCTTAGTGAAAGAGAACAAAATCCCATATAATTATATTATATAACCTCAATACCTTTATTTTAATAAATTTCTACCTTTTTACACCATGGTAAAAGACTGCAATATTTTTTATAATTATATTAAAGTTTCGTTTGGTATTGATGTATAGTGACTTTTAAGTTACAATTATCGGGATAAAAATACTATATATCAAATATTAGTGAAAAAATTAGAAGCGTTATCAAACATCTTTGTAGCTTTGCTGTCAAAGTTAGATGGAATCACCACAATTCCAAACAAAACTTAAATGACCTTGATAGGATAAATTTTTAAACATTATATTTTCATACATTTTCATTTAAACTAATTCACTATATTTATATTTAGTATAATTTTTAATAGATTTAAATATTTTATGTCGTTAAAAATACTACATTAGTATGTTATTTTGTAATATATTAATACAACATTTATTTATAACATAGAAGTATAATATAAAAATAATATTTATTTATTTATTTTACAATATATTTTAATATAAAAATTATTAGTGATATCATAAATAAAATTAAATGTTAGTAATATTTAATTATCTACAAATATAAATAAAATATGAAAAATGAAACCAACAATGAATTATTGCCGACCATCATTACTAGTGTTGGTCATTCACTGTTGGTATTATTAGACTCCAAAATTTTTAATTTATATAATGGTGAGGTATTTTGACAACGGAGCATCAAATGAAACCTAAATATGGCAATATGATTGTAACCATGTCATATACCCTAAAATTAATCGTGTCATATGATTTAGGAATATCATCTTTATGTATATATATATATATTTTTTAATTAATTATAAATTAGTTTATGATTAATAAAATGACTTTTATATCATTTTGCATATTCAGTTGTTAATTTATATTGTATATATAAAATATATAATGAAATTCTGCGATATATTATGATGTCAGGACTCTATCTGCAAAGAGTTGTAAATATAAGTACAGAGTTTATGATTTAAATACATCCATATCTATTTTCAGTTGAGGTGATTTCATATAGGAATATGATATTTGCATGACTGGTATGTTTGATACTGCCAATGATTAGTATTGGATATTAATAGTTGGGTGACGAGTCTCATGTTACAAGAGCATAAACATAAGTAATACGTTGGAGAATGTGTTATTGAATGTGACCAAATGCGACAAATCACATAAATGATTATCCACAGTCAATGATACATCACACAGCCATATTAGTATACTACTAGTCCTATGACTTAAGGTATTATGGATGTCTTTCGCGCTGAAGCACATTGTTCACTTCTGTATATCGCATCGGATTAGTCACACTTGGTGAAAAAAGCTTGTTGGTAATGTGTTTAAGTGTATGAGGATGGGTAATAACTAAGATGGAATCTACTGACTCAGATGGTTGAGCTTGAGATCTTAGGTGAAACTGTCATACGCAGGAATAAAGTCTTTGGCCAAAACATGTATATCTAGAAATGTGTTTCGCGGATATATGAATCCTGTATATGATTGAGGTTCTGATCCTACGATGAAGTTATGATATCTTTGTTCAATTAATGAATTGAGAGGTAAGTAGGCAAGTAGATGGTGTAGGACGGCAGTGCAAAAACAAGTGGGCAATTTGATTGCTAAAAAAGCAAACTTAAGTGTTAAGTCAAATGATGTTGTAGTTACTTCTCTTCCTTCACCCGAGAGTTTCTTTTTCTTCTTCCATTTTTCTCTGTACTCCAGTGAGCACCATCCTTAGAGAAACTTAGTATGTGTGTTTGGTTTTGAACCAAAAACCAAAAGAGAGAAGAAAGAAGCTAGAGAGAGAAAGTTTTGGTTTAACTTAGTGAAGCTAAAACTCATAGCTTAAAGATCCCACAATGAAACTAAAACCATTGTCACCAATCCGACTTGTGGATACTCTTGGAGGTAAGTAATGAGATTAGTTTGTTATTCCAGATAACAAATCAGAAAAGTATAATTTTTTAACTTCGTATTTAAGTATAAAAATATTTTAAATTTCAAAATATATATATTTATATGTTTAGATTTGTTTGGGAGCCTTTTCGCATATCCGTGAGACGGACGTAGCTTTTCCAGTAATGGTCATACACCCGAGAACTGATCTCATGAGTCGCACTTTTACCACGTGTGCGAAATAAAGCATCGTTTCCATATTTTGCTTTCAATCACCACTTTTAGCAAGATCATTGGCCGGTGACTTAGGCGATGGTGGTGATACAACGTCAAACTAGTGACAACATAATGACCGCCATGAGTTTTGCCCTATATGAATCCAGTGCTTCGTTAACAAAAATAGCCATACCATCACATATATCTAAAAATTTAGAGTCTAATGATGTCAACAATAAATTGATCTAACACTAGTAATAGCGGTCCACATAGATATCCTAACTAAAGATGTAAAACGATATAATTTTAATCAATATATATTTTATAATATTACATAATTTTCATTATCCAATTAGTGAAGATAATCAATTTTAGTTTTAGGGACCATACTGAGATAAACTATGAAATAAAAAAAAATATATACGAAACAGTAACAAATAAGTTGACAAAAATATAATATTTTAATATATTAAGGGCCAAACTGAAATTCACTACTCAAGCCCAAGTAGATGTGGTAGTAGAATCTGGAATAATTTTTCAGACAACATGAAATTTTTATGCCCTGCATACTAAAATAGTTATAACATCATCAATATTACATGAATTATCAAAATCCGTTGTGCAATTAATGTTACCAAATTTCTTCTCTCAATCAAGGATCTACTTTTCCTTAAGAAAAAAGAAGAAATAATTAATCTAGCCCCTTAGGTTTAATCAACCATATAAGCTGCTTAAACATAGATTTGATTTTTGAAAGAAATTTAAATTATCTTGTATGGCGAAGTCAGTTGATAGAAACAGTAGGGGAAACAAAGTAACAAACATCTAAAAATCTATAACATTGTCAAATTCGCCGATGTATATTATCAACCAACTTTTTTTTTTTTTATAACAAAATTAACTTACCAATAAGATTGTATTTTGTTACAAGTGGAAAAAAGATGCACAGTTATATAGGGTCGGTGGTTCCACGAGACCACTCAAAATCTTCGGTCTTGCTTATGGTTGCTTTACAAATTTAACTAGGGTTTTGTTTGGTTAAAATTGAGTATTCTTTAATAAATCTTCTCATCCCGACAGTTGAAGAAATCCAAATTCCAACACCCATAAGAAATTCGGATGAATATAGATACAATTTATTATTTTATCCTTATTATAATCTTAATATTCAATTTTATCTTTTATATAAATAAAAAATTTTGAAACCCCACCCTAAATTTTCTTTTGTTTCAATCTTTCTCACAAAAACACAGAGCTGCTTTTCTCTTTCTCAACTTTGAATTATTTATTTTCATTTTTATTTTGAAGCATGGTGTAATAATAGTGATATTTGATAATTTATACACAATTTTGAATCTCTTGTTCTTGCAGTTACTAAACTGTACATGTTCAAATATTACTGTTCCTGCCTGCCTGCCTGCCTGCCTATGCAGGTAGTGAACTGTGTTTAAACATGTATTCTTTTTATTAAGCATATGGGATTCTGAGCCACTGATGATGAAGTTTTATTGTATGAAAAATAATAATTTTCTTTTCTATTTTAATAAAATAATCTACATAAAGATTTGAAATTGATATGGTATGTTTGGCGTACAGTAAAAAATGAGCAAAATTGTCTACTATCTCATCTCTCTTATACAGCCCCTTCCGCTGTACAAATCTTTTTCTTTAATTACTCCAGGCACAACCTTTTTTGTTTTTGTTTTCTTTTTAACTCTTTTAATTAAACAAAGATGTGACCACACTTTGCTTAAGTATAGTATTGTAAAAAATAAAATCTCAATCTTCGTCTCCTCCCACTTGGGTTTTGAGCGTGGGAGAGGAAGAAAGAGAGAAACTCTTTTAATTAGCACATGGGCCACAACATGCGGGATGCTTTTCAGGTGAGGTTCATGTATTAATAAATTAAAATGATGCAATACTTGAAACTTTGTTGTTTAATTTCCTCAACAGGCTACAATTTTTACTTATTTTCTACAATCATCATATCTAATAATATTCCAAATTCTTAGATTCTTGTACAAGTGTGTTTAGTAATGACTTTTTGAGTAGCTAATTTTCCAAGTTAAAGAATTCTCTCACTTTCTCATTCATGTATACGTAAAAGAATAATTGTACGAGATTATTCCAGTTTCTTGGACTTTGAATTAATTATTATCATTAACCTGTAGGTGGCTCTTAATATTCCTGCCAATGCAACTTTTGTCTATGATATTAATTTTGTTGGCATCTACTCGGGGAATCGCAAGTGAAGACAATCCAAATTCAATTATTCTAAACAATAGATAAGTAGCCTGTGTAGCTCAAGTGAGTCTGCTTACCATCCTGAATATGATTATACATTTTTTTGTATTTTATTTTAAAGTTTGGGATAAACAAAAGATTATTCCCTATTGAGAACTTTATCTTTTAAAAGAAAGCAATCCGCTTCTGCGTGCACCTATGTTATTTATTTTGGATCATGCATAAATTTGCACAATCCGACTCCTTTTGTAAAAGGGTAATCTACATTTTCTTGAATATATATCATATATAATAACAAATTAAATTCCAAAGGTATGCGAATATGGTTAAGCTGCCTTGTAATAGAAAGGAATTCATTGCGGAAATCAACATCAAATTAAGTGGCATTTTTGTGGAATTTTCCCAAAAGCAAATAAAAGACATGGACAATACACAGAATCAATCCAAACGAAATTTGTTAAATAAGTTAGTTTGTTTCTGCCTTCACGTAGATTCTCATATTTTGTATTGTCTCCTACCGAACTCAATACATTTAACACGCTTACTAATAGCTTAAATTTTTTAATCTATCACTTGTATGTTTATTGTTTGGTATATTTATATTTGAAAGTTTTATTATCTATTAACTATATTATATTTAACTATATATGCAAACTTTACAAAGTTATGAATAGTTTGTCATGCAGTGACGGATAACTCAAGGTTTGCAAAGGATGTGAGAAAGAAAAAATTGGTTGCTCTTTTTATGCATGGGGCACATATCATGCAAATATTTGATTTTTTCTTGAAATTCGTGCAACTTTTGATGGAACATAATCAAAAAAGTCATTAATAAAAGGAAATATATATACTTACTTTTTTCACAGAATAGGCAAATTAATCATTGATTAGCTTCAACTTAAAACGGATAAGGGTGCTTTAAAGTGACTTTATGACTTTATGAAAGTGACTTGATGCATAATAATCACTAATTAAACATTTTTTTCCCTTTTGCATTGATTATAGAATTGCTTAGAAGCATTAGATGGAACATACATTAGGGTAAAAATTTATGCAATAATAAACTTAATTACAAAAATCGGAAAGGAGAGATTGCAATAAATATTTTGGGAGTATGTTCCCAAAATATGTAATTTATTCATGTTTTGACTGCTTGGGAAGATCCAACAACTGCGGTAGAGTCCTTCGTGAAGTTATACGTTGAAGAAATGTTTATCGATAGTAGTTATTGCTTATATTTTTTCATAATTTATATTTTTGATATTTATATTTTTTGAATCTTAATTTATTTAAATTTATGATAATAAATTGTTAAATATGTTAGTGATTTTAATATTATAATTTTTAAAATAACTTAATTTGATCTAAACATAAAATTAGTAGGTATTTATTGTTTAATAATTAAATTATATTAAAATTAAATGTTTACTTTTTCAATTAAAAAAATATATTTACATAATGAAGTTTTAAATATTTATTAATAAATTTTAAAAATTATATTTAAACTAAATTAATTTTTTTAATTAAGTATATAAACTATTTTCTATTATAGTAAATAATTATTTTTTTGTTTAAATTAAATATAATTAAATTTATTTTTCAATGATTCTATACATGAATTAGGGTAGGAACGGTTTAGTTCGGTTTGAGTCATATTTCAAACCGAACTGAACCAATTATAGAAGACAAACCGAACTAAAACGATGATGTTGGTTTGGTTCTCTAGTTTGAACTAAATCAAAAAATAATTTTAAATTATTGGTTCAATTTGATTTTTGACAGTTTAGATCAAGTCAAATAAAAATTGAACCAACAATAATTGATTTAGCTTTTTTTTAAACCAAAATCGAACAAAACAGTCAATTTGGTTCGAATTGGTTTTGCCCACCCTCAACACCAACTAAACAAAAGAATGTCATTTCTTTTAATTTCCCTTTCCTTCCGCTTTTTCATTCCTTTCTCCTTTAATTTCTTATAACCAAACACAACCTTAATACCAATACATGCATCTGTCAAAGGAAAAGAGCATCGCGTTGTTGTCCCATACACTTATGTGCCTAGAGATAAAACATTCAGACGAGGTAACATAATCTCAAAATTTTCTTTTGCTATTGTAATCTCATCATCTAAGTCATGGTCTTTTGCAAACTGTATATAGTTTTGTTTGAAACAACTATTCATTAAAAATACAATAGCTAAAATCTTTAGCAAACGTCCACTTTTATTTTGTAACTAGTATTTATCACTTACACGTAAACTTGACCGTTAAATCATTTTATTAGTTTGCAGTACTATAACTTAAAAATTACAGCACAATGATACCAAACAAACAGAGCCTTTATTACGCGGTTTCAAATTTATTACATTGTAAGTTTAAGAGGGATGATGTACATCCCATCGATCAAATTTATTATATTATAAGTTTCAGACGGATGATGTACATGCCCTTGATCTCTTGCTCCTGAAGTTACTTTCGTAAACACTTGCAGTATGATATATGAAAATAATACTAGCAGATGTAATCAAGGCGTAGTATGTCACCTGGTAATCTAGGAAAAAAAATAAGAGAAGCCTCTGATTGAAGAGAGAGATAATGGGGTAAATTCTTTTTCTTTTAGTAAATTGAAAGAAGAAAAATTACTAGTATCCTTATTATTGCAACATTAATTTACAATTTCACATCTAATATCGCTAGCAGATAAATATGAGATATATATTATATAACTTGAGTTATTTTAACTTAGTAAATACGTTTTGGATTACAAAGCCTAAAAGTAAACTCATGATAGGTTATATACCAAAAACAAACAATATCTATTCGGTTGCTGGGACTAAGCTATTACATTCAGTATCATAATCGACTTATGGCTTCTTTATGTATTTTGAATTGCAAAACTCAAAAATAATCCCATTTTGAATCCCATTTTGAATTGCAAAACTCAAGAACAATCCCTGTGACAAAGATTGTTTTTCTTTTTTGGCCGGGCAAACAAAAATTTGCACAACCAAACGGTATCGGAACTATAACCCACCCTACACCTCACTCTTTGTAAGGGAAATCATTAGTCTCATAGGCCTTTCACCACAGTTAAGACCCACGATCCAATGCGTCTTCCCTTTCATATCAATGTTATTTACAAGCAATGTTGGAGATATGCCATAGAACCACTCGTGTCATACGGTTCATGAATATCATCTTTATGTATATATAATTTTTGTAATTAATTGTAAATTTGTTTACGATTAATAAAACAGCTTTTATATCATTTTGTATGTATAGTTGCTGATATATATTGTATATATAAAATACAGAATGAGATCTCGTGATGTATTATAATATCAAGACTCTATCTGTAAAGAGTTGTAGATATGAGTATAGAGTCTTGATTTAAATACATACGAATTAGTTTCCGGTTAAGGTAATGTTATATGAGAGTATGACATTGCATGACTGGTATGTTTGATGCTGCCAATGATTAGTATTGGATGCTAATAGTTGGGTGACGAGTCTCATGTCACAAGAGTATAAATATAGGTAATGCGTTGTAGCACGTGTTACTGAACGTGACTAAACGTGACGAATCACATAGGTGATTATCTACAGTCAATGATATGTCACACAGCCGTACTAGTGTACTACTAGTCATATGACCTGAGGTGTCACGGCTGCCCTTTGCACTAAGGCACATCGTTCACTTGTGTATATAGCATCCATCTAGTCACGCCTGGTGAAAGAAGCTTGCTGGCAATGTGTTTAGGTGTATGAGGATAGGTGATGACCAAGATGAAATCTGCTAGCTTAGATATTTGAGCTTGAGATCCTAGGTGAAACTGTCGTACTCAGGAATAAAGTCTTTGGCCAAAGCATGTATATACAGAAAGATGTTTCCCAAATATATGAATCCTGTATATGATTGAGGTTTTGATCCTATGATTGAGTTAGGGGTTTGACGATACCATGGCCCACACTCAATTAGGAGTCGATAGTAGAGAGACTTTATTACATGCACGTACGACAATATGGGTTTATCCGGTATATTAATTCATCTATGTCTGAAGGTCATGACATCTTGCTAGAGGTCACTCATGATTATTGGAAACTTTGGTTACAAAGAATTGTACCGAAGAGATACTAAAGAGTTAGTATCCACCTATGTCCAGCTCATAATGAACTCAGGGGGTTACACACATTAGTCGGTTACTTGATGATGACGGTAATTACTATTATACAATAATCATCAATTAGTTAATGATATTATTACGATATTTTGATCGAATAGCAATTTGATTCTTTATTGTAAAGAATATATTTCTCGGCTACGACGTGCTAACACTCGTATGCGTGAAAAATGTTTCGGTATTTATGGGATAATGTAAATATGATTTACGGATATTTTTGATATTGAAATTGATATATATATATATATAGATATAATATTTTAATATTAATTAAAGTAATAATATTATATTATATATATATATATCAAATATAATAATTACATATTTATATATTAAAGTAATATATAAATAAATAAATAATCATTACATATTTATATTATTATTAAAGTAATAATAAAATAATTAAGCACTCATTACATATATTTATATTATTATAGTAATAATATAACATAATATATGTATATGTATATATATAAATATATATATCTCTCTCTTATAATATATTAATATATTAATTTAATTAATATATATATATATTATATTATAATATTAATTTGATTGATATTAAATTGAATTACCAATTAAAGTTAAACATGTGCATTGAAAATTTAAGCTTTCTTTTTTAAATTAAAAGTGTAATACGTGTAAGCATGCATGAAGCTAAATTGAATTTGGAATTTGCAAGCCACGTGGCAATGTTTTTCATGAAAGACAAAAGCCAAATGCAAAAAGGTACATGTATGAAGAGAATTCAATGTGCATTGAAAATTTAAGCTTTCTTTTTTAAATTAAAAGGTGTAACGTGTAAGCATGAAGCCAAATTGAAATTGAATTCAATTTGCAATTTATAAGCCACATGGCAATGTTTCATTTCATAATGACAAAAGCCAAATGTAAATGTTACACGTATGAAGAGAATTCAATTTGAAATTGAATTACCAAATGCACATGTGATGCTATCTTTTCATTATAAAACCGTAAGCTTTGTTTTTCTCATTAGTGATGCAATTGTTTTTAACCGAGAAAAAAATTGCCAAACGCATAAGTGACGCTACTTTTCCATTCTAAAAAACCGAGAGCTTCATTATTGATTTACCCTTAATTTTTACTTTATTTTTAAATAAAAAACAAAAAAAAGAAAGAAGCATAAAAAGAAAAAACTTCACTGTTTTTTAAGATAGCGTCATTTTAGTGAAAATGATGTGTGCTTTATGAAGCATAAGAGAGAAAAATTAATATTAGCTTAATAAAGTTAATTTCAAATGCTTAGTAATTTCATCACAAAATTGGAACCGTCTTTGTCAATCCGACGTGTGGATACGCTTGAAAATAAGTGAGGAACTTGACTTGTTTTTCTAGAAAATCAATTTGAAGAAGTATGACTTTTAATCTTTGTATTTTATGTTTAAAATGTTCAAATTTTAAAATATGCATATTTGGGAGCTTTTTCACGGTCCGTGTGATGGCCGTGGCTTTCTCGCGATGGTCGCGCACCCGGGAATCGATGCACCGTTCAAGTAAAACTGACAACGTAAGTTTCTAGTACCTGAAAATTTGGCTGTTCCACGAGTTTCATTCTGTTTGTGTAGTATTCACTCTGCCTGCTATCAGTAAGAC
>JAXCLQ010049117.1:5947-19409 GCA_035584115.1 Cedrela odorata | reverse complement strand
ATAATTAATAATTATATTTTATAATTACTATAATCATATTAAAATATAATAATAATATATCAATATTATTACATCCGTAAATTATATTTACGGTATCCCAAAATTAAACCGAAATATTTTTCACACATACACATGCTAGCGCGTCAAAGCCAAAAAATATATTTTTTACAATAAAGAATCAAATTGCTACCCGATCAAATATCTGTACAATATCATTAGCTAGTTAACGATTATTGCATAGTAGCAACGACCATCATCATCAAGTAACCGATTATGTGTGTTACCCCTTAGGTTCACTGTGAATTGAACATGGGTGGACACGAACTCCTTCATATCTATTCGGTACAACTTTTTGCAACCAAAATTCCCAATGATCATGTACAATCTCTAGCAAAATGCCACAACCCCCAGACTCTAATGAATCCATATAGTCGTACGTACTTGTAATAAAGTCTCTCTGCTGTCAACTCTCGATTGAGCACGGATTATGGAATCGTCAAACCTCTAACTCAATCATAGGAATAAGGTCTCGAATCATATACAGGAATCATATATTCGAAAACATCTTTCTGGAAACACGTACTTTGGCCAGAGATTTCATTTCCCATGTATGACATCCCTACCTAAGATCTCAAGCTCTAATATCTAAGCCAGCAAATTCCGTCTTGGTTATAATCTATCCTCTTACACCTAAACACATTACCAGCAAGCTTCTTTCACCAAGCGTGGCTAGCCCGATTCAATATACATAAGTGAACGATGTGACTCAATGCAAAGGGTAGCCATGATACCTCAGGTCAAAGAACTGGTGGTATAATAGTACGATTGTGTAACGTATCATTGACATTGAATAATCACCCATGTGATTCATCACGTTTGGTCATGTTCAGTAACACGCACTTCAACGTATTACTCATATTTATGCTCTTATGACATGAGACTCGTCACCCAACTATTAGTATCAAATACTAATCCTTGACAACATCAAACATGCCAATCATACAATGTCATACTCCCATATGACAATACCTCAACTGGGAACTAATTCGAATGTATTTAGATCAGACTGTATACTCATATCTATAACTCCTTACAAATAGAGTCCTAATGTCATAATACATCACTGGATCTCATTCTACATTTTATATATAATACTTATATATATACACAACTGTATATGCAAAATGATATAGATGTCATTTTATTAATCATAAACTAATTTACAATAATTTACAAAGTTATATAAACATAAGGATGATATCCCTAAACCGTATGACACGATTGGTTCTAGAGCATATCTCTAACATGACCTACGTCAGAATTCTAGCAACCGAATTCTGCAAAATTTCAATTTAAAACCTCACTACCCTTTAATTTAACTCACTTTCATTACCACTCTCACACCTTACCCCATCATAATATTTCATTCTTATGTTTCAAAAACACTGCCATAACATACACAAATCACTTATTAAATCAATCCTTAACATAAACATTATATTTCCTTCCATAACAACCAAATCCACATAAAAAATTTCCACAAGGTGAGTAGATCACTTACCATGTTTTGCATTCAACATATAACCATATAAACACTAAACTCTTTGCCCACTTATCAATATTTTATATTTCCACCATTTTACCATAATCCATAAGCACCTCATTCATTATATCTATATATATCACAATTGCATTCCCAAAACATGACTATATATTTTTAAAACATTTACTGTCGCATATGTAAGTATACCATTCACTACCATAACTATCCAATGTCAATAATCACCTCATGTGCCAAGCATTCAACACCAAAAGCCTTTTTTTTCCAAATAATTTTTATGTTCAACAATCTTAAATTTTCTTCATAAGGTTATAAAATGTGCTAGCTTTCCAAAAATAAAGCAATTTATGCATTTAGAAATTAGTCAAAGTGTTGGTTCTATGCAACTCAACCTAGTAAATCATTAACACAAGCACTAGGTATGCATGAACAAACCCTATACCACCATATACATATACATATATATATATATATATATATTCATTCACTGTTCATACCCTTTCATAATCCAAAATTTCAAATTTCTTACAATTTAACACATAGCACATTATTTCTACATGAAACCCATGACAATTTCATCACCAATTTCTTAAATTCCACTAATTATACAAAGCCTACCAACTATCTCCTTTACACATACAATACATACATATCAATACATGCCCATTTCACACCATTCTAACATCAAAATTCAATAAATTTTGATTTTTCCAAAACATAAAATAATGAAAAGGATTTCCCTTAACTCATGTGAAGCAACAACATCTTCCTTTTTCTCCTTCTATTCTTTTCCTCTCTTCTACCCTTCACGGCAACACTTCCTTTTCCCTCATGTCTCAACCAATCCTCTTCCTCACTCGAATTCATCTTCTTCTCTCACCTACCATGTCTTTCTTCTCTTTTTCTTGTCCAAAAACTAAAAACCTCCTCACGATAATTCTTCTCCTCCTCTTATTTCAGCCATCATCTCTTCCTCCTATTTGCTCCCCCTTTCCGTCCATCTCATTCTTTCTTTCTTATTTTTTTTAGACTTCTCTCAATGAAATGTTAACCAAAAAAAATTAACAAAAAAAAAATGAAGTGTTTAAATATACTATAAGGTGGGTCAGCCATGTTTTCTTCATTTGGGGTTTATTTTTTTTTCTTTCAACTCCTCTTTCTTGTTCATTAAGAAAGCTAACTTAAAAATCAAACAAATCTTCCATTTACTAATTTATAACTTTTGGGCTAGATTTTCTTTATTTAAAATTTTAATTTGGGCTTAGTTTAATTGTCACACTTTGAACTTGGTGTCCACTCGTGATAATCGCCATACACTCTCATGATACACTCTATACACCTAAAATGTATCAAGAGAGTCTGTAAGATTTTTTTATCAATTTCCAAAACCTGAAAACAGTTTATAAAATAATTATTTTTATCCATGGAATCATCATCAAAAAATTAATCTTCGTGATTCAATTCATCCACAACATAATCAATAAATAAAATACCATTATCATTCGGGTTAAACATTCATAATTATTTACATAAATGGTTCGTTTACAATTTCATTACAAAAACCCAAATACATTTATCTAGTGGGACAAATTACAAAATGTGAGTTAAGAAGAACCTACCTTGAGCGCCGAATGCTCTCTACAGTTAGGTTCTTCTTGACTATACATCGATACTCAATAGGTAAATAAAGTACATACATATATACATATATGCATAGGTATCTCAAAATTCCAGATATTGGGACTCATATTACTATATTCTTAAAAGATATATATATATATATATATATTAATTTGATTAAATGAAATGTGTGTGTATGTGTGTGTGTGTGTGTACACACACACATTTCATTTAATCAAATAAACAACAAACAATCCATTGGTCTGTATACATTTTCGATCACACACACACACACATTTCATTTAATCAAATAAACAAAAAACAATCCATTGGTCTGCATCCATTTTCGATTAACCAACTGGGCTGGCCATACTTTCTCGACCGCTATCTTGGCCAAAATAACGTTGAAAACTATCAGTGAACTTTTTACACATAAAACCATATGCAATGAAAATTTATAAAACCAAAAACTCTTTATCATTCTTTATAAAATCATTCATTTCTTGCAAAGCATGCAATTTTAAAACAACGTCCATCTCACTGACGTTAGCTCCGAGTAGTCACTTGGTGATAAAGTGACTATTCTCGTCATATCTGTCAAATCCATGATATCCCTATCAAGCCACCAAAACTTTCCATAGAATCTCTACATAACCACGCATCTGCGCACTGGCACACAGTGGGCTTGCCATGGACTTCTCTCTTATACCAACCCCATTGCAGCTCTATTCACCTACGCAACCTCTCATAGGTCCGTCCATAGGCTACTTCCCTATATATACAATCAATAACCTAACCCACTGGCATACATCAGGCCTATTGGCCATGATTCAATAACTAGCCCACTGGCTACATCACCAATATACATGCATAAGAACAAATCATTTCGTTTAAATCAAATAATGATTATAATCACATAAACAATTCAAATTCGACCTCCCTGGCCATTTCAACATGTATATCAAATAGATTTTTAAACAGCATACCAAATCAAACAGTTATCCCAATATCATGTAAACATCCATAGACAATTTTATTTTAATTAGAAAATGGTTTATTTAACACACAAACATAAATATACATACACACACACACATAACACACATATATATTTACATAGTTATATATGTATAAATCTACTCACAATAAGGGGAGAGTGTTGTATTCCTAACTCATATTTTTCATCTAAAACGAAATATACACATTTCGACTAATATCCAACTCATATTTGACCTTTATTTACTCCAATTGGTTCAACTAATTCAAATCTACATTTCCTATGCAAACTTAATGTAAATTTTGGGTGAACAATAAACCCTAAGATTTCAACTTATTATCAAATCTTAAAATCAAACCTATAATGGGTTAATAGACTTACCTTTAGCTTGTAGAAGTTTGTATAATCCTCACATTGTCGTTTGAACACAAAACTCCCAAATTCTCATCAAACTTGAACTTTTCCTTACTGTTTCCAATCTGAAATCGGTATAAAATTTGTAAAAGAGAGGTTGGGTTATCACTTGGTGACATACATTAGCAAGAATATGTTAAATATTTGGAAGAATTTGGCTGAAATTAAGAGAAAGAACGAGAGAGGTGTTTTTAGAAAGAGAGAGGGAGATGAACGAATGAAGAAAATACTGGGGAGTTAATCGCTCTCGTGGGTATTTATAATCATGGGTGAAAAAACTAAATTGCCCATTGAATTTTACTCTGATTTACGTCATGAATCGATACCTTTAGACTGGATATCAATACATTTAGGCTAGGTATCGATACCTTTGGGTTAGGTATCGATCTGCTCATAAAAGTTTGATTCTGGAATTTCCTTCAATCCTAAGTATCAATACATTAGCCTTTATATATCAATCCTCTTGCTTTTCAATGCATCAATACCTTTTTTGAAGGTATTGATCTAGTTCAACATGTAATAATTTTTGAACTCTCTGTCTAGCCCTATATCAATACCTTTGATGAAGGTATCAATCTGAGTTGCCTTGTAAATATTTTCTAACTCTCAGTTTTGTCATGTATTGATACATTTGATAAAGGTATCAATCTGGTCCATCTTGTAATTTCTTCCCAAGTCTCTGACTTGAAAAATATCAATCCTTTCTTCATAGGTATCAATCTCTTTATCATGTATCGACTTGCATTCCAAAGGTATTGATACTTTGGTTTATATATCAATACCTTTAGCCCCAAGTATTGATACTTTGCCACTTGACCCCGCTCGTTAACCGGCTAGCAAGATCGCTGAATGCTTTAGCATAGGGCAACATACAGAAACTAAATACATGTTAAATTCAACCTACTACTAACTTAAGTGACCTAAGTCTCATTAATGTGTCAACTAACTATGAATCATGTATGTGTGAAAATGTATGTCATACAATAACTTTTTTACCCTCATGTTCGAAGAATAGGGTTTAACATTAATAATCAATTGTATTGGTATTTAATTTAGCTTAACATAATTAGATTTTGGGTTTTACATTTGGGTTTGAATTTTACACTTAATTTTTTTTTTTGGATTGATATAAACATATATATATGTATTATATATATATATATATAATATTCTTGGTCGAAAATCACATAACTTTATTAAATTAAATTTCATGAATTATTTTCTTCATGTAATTTCCTACAATATCATCCCTTGATACCTTATCAATATATTAAAAATCTAAAAAGTATTAATAATAATCATATACTTAGGTATATATTTAATTTTATGCCTTAATTTCGAGTTAATATGCATGCATAACCTCGATTAATTTTTCTCACAACCTATGTCATTAATGAAAGATTCAATAACTTAATTTATATTAAAATTTCAAGTTCTACAGTATCGATACCCTTGTCTTCATGTATCAATCCCTTTACAATGTATCGATACATTTGCCTTCATGAATCATGTAATGTATTAATACCTTTATAGAAGGTATCGATCTGGTTTAGCATTTAGTTATTTTTGAACTCTCTAACTTGCAATGTATCAATACATTCTTCATAAGTATCGCTCTATGTTGAATGTATTGACACTTTCTATGAAGTTATTGATCTGTGTTGAATGTTTTAATACTTTCTATGAAGGTATCAATTCGTGTTAAATGTTTCAATACTTTCTATGAAGGTATCAATTAGTGTAGCTTTTGTATCGATCTCTACAATGAGTATTGACCTGCATCCTTAAGGTATCGATCTTCTCAACTCCATGCATCCTTAAAAGAGACCGCCGTAGTGTAGGGTGACATATAGAAACCTAATTTACATCAATACACTCATGTCATGAAACTAACTTAAGTTCAACTAAGCCTTGATAATATGTTAACTAGCCATAAACATTGCATGTGTGAAAGGAAAGTTATGCAATGACTATTTTAACCCTATGTTCAACGAACAGGGTTTACAAACACCATCTTAGCAATCACAATATATTATGAAGGCACCAAGGTATTGATATAAGAGATTTGATTCCTTCATTTTTAGCCTTGGACAGAACAGACTGAATTCCGACCATTGTGAGAATTTCACGAGGTTTGATGATAATGATTTCATCATTTTATTGTTGTATGTAGACGACATGTTAGTAGTCAACCCTAACAAAGATCAGTCCAAGAATTAAAGGCACAATTACCTAGGGACTTTGATATAAAGGATTTGGGATTAGCAAATAAGATTATAAGGATGTAAATTCACTGAGAAAGAAAATACAAGAAGATTTAGGTTTCCCATAAAATTTATTTAAAGAAAATATTGTGACGCTTCAACATACAAAATTGTAAGCCAATTACTACCATTCTTCCTTTGATTTACAAATTATTCTCAATAATGTTTCCTAGTAATGAAGTAGAGAGGATAAAAATGCCTTGAGTATTGTATGCATCAGCAGTGAGAAGGTTAAAGTTCGCCATGTTATATACAAGACTGGATATTGCACAAGCAGTGAAAATAGTCAGTCAATTTATTACAAATCCTGGCAAAGAGCATTAGAATGTTGTAAAGAGGATCCTGAAATATGTCAATAGGACTTCAGATGTTGTTTTATGTTATAAAAGATCAAAATGTATTGTCAGAAGTACGTAAACTCATATTATACAAGTGACCTTGATAAAAGGAAATCTACTACTATTTATCTGTTTACACTTGCAGGAAAAATTGTGAGCTGGGTTTCAAAATTGCAAACTTTGGAAGCATTATCTATAATAGAAATAAATACATGACAACTATACAAGCATGCAAAGAAGCAATCTAGGTTAGAAGGCTCATGCAGGAACTCGAACATAAAAAAAAAAGATATATTTGTTTTGTGATAGTCAGGATGCCTTACACATTGCAGGAAATTTATAATTTCATTTTAGAACAAAACACATAGCTGTTCAATACCACTTTGTTTAAGAAGTAGTGGAGAATAGAAATGTAGACATGAAAAAAATACGTACCAAGAATAACCTAGCAGATGTTTTAATTAAGTTAATCAATACTGACAAGTTCGAAGGGTGTCAATCCTCTTATGACTTAACAGAAACGTAAGCAACATAGAATGATAAGGTAGAAAGATTAATGTGGAGATGTGATTGATTATCAATCAAGTCACCAAATAAGAGAATGTTGCATATAGGTGAGTTGAGGCTTGACTTTGAAAATGTTGCATATAAGTAGGCATTTTTAGAATTGGCAGCTTGACTTTAAAATTTGATTTTCAAAGTTACCAACTTGACGAGCTTTCACCTGCATTGATCAATATTGATTGATCATGAATTGCCTATAAAAAAAAATGTATACTTACTCCATTTGCTCATTCCTTCTAAATTCTCTCTATCCCTCAATTTCTCAATTTCTCTCAAATAGAAATATCAAAATACTCTATTTGAGTGTGATTTTTTTAATATTTGAAAGAGTATTTCGTAATTATACTATCTTTTTATTCAGAAAAAAGTTGTAATCCCACTTTTTATAGTAAATTCTTTTACTTTACTTATAATTTTTTATCCCAATTAATTTATATATTTTTCACATAAATTTGTGTATTATTTATTTTCATCTTTATTTTTTATTGTTGTGCTTATATAATAGGTAAAAACAATTTTTTTTCTCTCTGTCTCTCTCTCTATATATGTGTGTGTGTATATATATATATATGGAAGGCAAAGTTTCCTATTTACATAATAATTGTAAGTAGATGAAGATTGGTACAACACAAAGGACTAGATGTAACAAGACTTTAGAGTTGTAGAAAAAGACCAATATTTTTCGCACAAAGTTTTCACATACAGCCCCAAATGTTGTTGCCGGATGCTATTATTATGTATTCTTCCATCTGATTGAGTGTTTCATTACAGAGAAAATCCATGCAGCAAAGTAAAGAGAATGTATGAAATTTACATTTAGCCAAACAGTAATGTATTTGTTATTGAATATTCCATAATATTTACAAGTTTCCGCATGTCCTGGCAAGCCCTTCTAACTTTAGTGCATTAATGAAAATACCCTTTACACTTCTTTATAACTATAATTACGACCTTAGACTATGTGTGGAGTCAATGAAAATGGCTGATCCATTTATGAGAAAAAAAAAGTAATGAATCAATAAAGAATTTATTCTTTTAATTATATTTAGATACAAAATTATTGATCAAACTTTTATATTGTAATTATGTAAACTTTTTCAGTATATACTATATCTGGCTAATTTATGTAATCTTTTTTATGATATTGTTGACATTGACAAAAATTTTAATATCTTAAATTCTTTAAAAACAAATTATTTATGCTTCATAAGCGACCATTATTGGTAAAAAAAATTATTCTATAAAAAATATACATGTATTTAGTAAAAAAAAAAAACAATATTTATATATATAATTAACACTCACTTTGCAAAATTTCTTTTTAAATTTTAATTATAAAAGGAAATATTAACTATAATGGCTGGAAAAAAAATGGACCAAGCGTCCGTCAGAGTTGTGACCCAGAAGTTAAAAGTTTTGACTTTTGAGCAATCAGTTGTTGGCCCAAGAATATAACCAAAAGCTTGATTCATACACAAATTCATGCTTTCGACTTTGATTATTAAGTAAACTGAATTCAACCAACCAAACCTAAATTTGATATTTTTCTAAGATGTATAAGATGGCGAACTAACAAAGATTGAACTAAATAGGTTTACAAATTTTTCCCAACCATACATTTACCCAAATAACTACATCTATCTATAAAAGCCCAGCAACATATCTTCTCATAACTCAAAAAACACTCTTCACTTTGCCCACTAAAGATTTGTCTCCATATCTTAACAGCATCGAAGAATAGCTTCAAGTTAATATTGTATGATCTTAGCTTTCTTTATTGCTTTGATATTTTCGTCCGTTGATGTTGGTGTAGCTGCAGCTGCTCGTCATCTACTTCAATTGCCACCTTTGCCTAGACCAACGTCCTCGTTGCCGCCTTTACCTTCAATTCCTACGCTACCACAGCCAACATTGCCGATGTTACCAAAGCCAACGTTGCCACCACTTCCAAGTATGCCTACAATTCCTACACTCCCAAAAGTAACACTGCCTCCTCTTCCAAGCATGCCTACAATCCCTACTACAATTCCTTCTATCCCATTCTTCTCTCCACCTCCTTCAACCAAAAGCCCTTGAATTAATTTTATATGTGCTCTTCATATATATATATATATGGTAGCTTTGTTGTGGTTTGGGCATTTGGCAATACGAAGCAGCTGGCCTTAATTTGTCCCTCGGATCTACAGGAGGGTTTATATTATTTGTTGTAGTTACATTTATACGTCTTAGCAGAGTTTTTTAATTTATTATTTTTATTTCTTTTGTCTTGTTTGTTTTTAGTATATGGATGGGAGTTCTTAATTTTTATTTATTCTACTATGAGTGATTATTATGAATAAGAGAATGGTTTCATTCAATTTAGTGTGTTCCAGTTTTTAAATATGGTTTTAAAAAATATTACACATAAAAAGTAAAAATAGAAAGTTTATACTCTTACTAATATAGCAGTTATTTATATGTTAATTTTTTATTACATTATTAATGTCATAGTTTTATAATATTTATTAATGAGAGAAACCTCAACGTGTGAATTATAAATTATAAAAAGCAAAACCTAATTCAAGAACATATATTTAATTATTAAATCATTTATTAAGATGAAATTAATTGGTGATGTCGATATATGATTTTCTTTCACCATGTAATTTACTATAATCTTCCTCCTCGGGTTGAAATCTTTGGTGACAAAACTCTAATCACTTTTCCTAGTGCACTGACGATTCCTGAAAGAAAAAAGAGGGATCAGAGTGCCAAAGATCTAGCGATAACTCTCTATACCTAAGTTGATAAGGAGTTAACTTTAATTAAGGTGGCTATTTGTAAGGTTTTAGAAAATAATAGCAATAATCAAGGCATTATTACTCTTTTTACCTCTTTTCTATATGCCATTTGACAAAATAACAGTCTATTTTCATAATCTTTTCCCTTTTGTTTAAGCATTCATTTATAGGCTTTTAACTTCTCATTATTGTAGTTGGAATAAAACTTCTAGTAGGTTTGCATTTAGGTTTTAAATATTTTCTTATTATAAAGAGAATAGGACTCAAATAAATTTTTATTCTAATAAAATTATATTATTTGTCTTTTCTAAAATTCTATTAAGTTTTACTTCCCCTATTCTTATTAAGTAAGGTTACGGTTAATAAAAAGCCTTATTAAAATTATAATTTACTTGAGAAAATCTTAATGAATTAAGACTTCCCTTAATATAACCCCCAAGAACAACTTGGTTTGTCCTTAACCCTTTGATTCATTAAAGAAAATCACTGTTGTGAGATCTGAAGACCGTTTGATTTTCACGGCTTATGGGTCTTTTGACGAGGATGACGCCATTTTTCATTGATCATCGGCATATATGTTCTGTTCATATCATCTGACTTGTCCTCGGCTTTTTTATCACCAATAGTTACAAGGCCGTGTCATTTCATAACTTTCTTTTCAAAATTTTAAAAGGGCTCGTAGAATGGGGTGGCCATTTACTACCCTGCCGTTAACTTAGATTCCTGCTCAGCTTCGTGATTCAGTGGCCATGGTGTATCGACAACTTTGAAAGGTTTCTCCATGACTTAAAGAATATCAAGATTGGTAAAAACCAAAGGACTAGATGTTACAAGACTTTAGATTTGTAAGAAAAGATAAATATTTTTCACACAAAGTTTTCACATAGGTGCCGAATGTAGTTTTAGGATGCAATTATTATTTGTTCTTCCATCTAATCGAAAGTTTGATTACAAAGAAAATTGATGGAAAGTGCAAAAAGCAAAGAAAGTTACATTTAGCTGAACATTAATGTATTCATTATTGAATATTCCGTAATATTTACAAGTTTCCGCATTTCCGTCTATACAAGTCCAATGATGACCTTGCAAGCCCATTCTAACTTTAGTGCATTGAGGAAAATACCTTTACACTTCTTCATAATTATAATAAAGGCCTTAGAAAATGTGTGGAGTCGATGAAAATCGCTGATCCATTTGTGAGGAAAAAAATAATGAATCAATAAATAATTAATAAGTTTAATTTTTTTCAGATACAAAATTATTGATCAATCTTGTTGAGCTTGTGACGCATATAATCATGTTGAGTTTGTGACCACATTTAGTAATGAGTACATTATATTAAGGTATGTAGAAACGTTCGGAGATAAAAGATTGTATTGATATATATTGTATATGTGCGTAACATGGACCTGATCCAAGCATAATTAGATGCTGGGTCGACTCGATCCAAAATCTATTAAAATTTTACCATATATTAAACTATTTCAAACAAAAGACTCTATAGTTCACATTCTCCATTTTGACAGAGAAGTCTACTCCTACCCGTGGTTTTTCCTTTGCAATTTGTAAATTTTTTTTTTTATTTAACGTAAATCTGGTATTATTTTCTTGATTATTTGCTTTCACTTCTTATTTTCACGACAAAATTTTTATATTGTAATTTTGAAATCTTTTTTAATATATAATATAGCTAATAATTTATGTAATCTTTCTTATAAAATTGTTGATAAAATTTTAATTGCTTAAATTCTTTAAAAAAAAATATTTATGCTTCATAAGCGATTGTTATTGGTATGATCAACTATGTTCTATAAACCATATATGTATTTAGAAAATAAAATTATTTATATATAATTAACACTCAAAGTTTTTGTTGTAATTTATAAAATTTCTTTTAAAAAAATTAATTATAAAAAGAAATATAAACTAAAAAAAATGGATCAAGCTTTAGTTAGAGTTGTGACCAAGAAGTTAAAAGTTTTGAGCAATTAGTTGTTGGCGTGAGGCCATACCCAAAAGGTTCGATCATACACAAAAACAAGCTTTTGACTTTGATTATTAAGTGAACTAAATTTAACCAACCACACCTACATTTGACATTTTCTAATGCAGGATGTGTAAGATGGTGAACTAACAAGATTAAACTAAATAGTTTTGCAGATTTTTCCCAATCATACAAACCCAAATCACCACTTTATCTAACTATAAAAGCCCAGCAACAAATCTTTGATCTCGTAACTCAAACATCAAAAACACTCTTCGTTTTGCCCATTAAAACTGTGTCTCTATATTAGAATACCACAGGGGCATACCCGCATCGAAGAAAAATAGAAAAAAAAATAATAAAGACAATAAACAAATTCTAAGAGTAATAAGTAAAAGCAAAAACAAAATTAAAAAATAAAAAATTTATTAACAAAGAAAAACCTTACAAAGAACTCTTCACATGATAAAAATCTTATGAAAAATTTTTTATAAGATAAAAATTATTCGGACTGATATAAGAGTTACTAAAATATTTCACTAATAATAAAAAAACTTACAACTAAGAATGACAATTCCAATAATCATATCATATTAACATTTTGTTGTATTCGTGTCGTGTCAAATAGTAAAAAATTTAAATTTTATTCGTTTATTAATTATGTCAAAACAATTAAGTACAAATACGATTTATTTATTAAACGGTGATCCAAATATGATTATTTTAGATACAATTAATAAATAGATCATATTCATATCTAAACACAATTCTTTTAGACACGATTAGAAATGATTCGTTTAAACACGCTTAGAAACAATTCGTTTAGATACAAATAAACAAGATTTAGACACTATTCATTTAACTTTAAAAAAATTATTAAAATCTATTTTAAAAACAACAATATCATTATTCAATATCTATAACAAATTACACAAAAATA